>RXON01001243.1:0-77744 GCA_009667805.1 Leptobrachium leishanense | reverse complement strand
CCTCCCTCACCCCTGCTCTCACACACACCTTCAACCTATCTCTCTCCACTGGCTCCTTTCCATCCGCCTTCAAACACGCGCTAGTTACCCCTTTACTAAAGAAACCATCCCTAGACCCCAACTCTCCATCCAACTACCGCCCTGTATCCCTGCTTCCCTTCACATCAAAGCTCTTAGAAAAACTGTTAAGTTCTAATTTCCATTATAATTACCATAAACCTTTTTCAAGTTTCTTCTCATATATCAAAAATGAAGTAAGGCGCTGCGCGACTCTGATCAGAGGAGACGACAGACCCAACCACACCGAGATATGGCAGATTATCATCTGATCAGTCCCTGGTCTGTCAGATTGGTTTATTGTTTCAACATCCAATAGAAATTTTGTTATACATAAACACTTCCTGCAGTTTTCACTCCCAACATAGGAATGTGATACAACAACCAATCAGAGCAGATACATTTCTACATCATGTAACAAAGATTTTGCGGGCATTCTAAGTCAACACAGGATATCTATTTCCATCACCCCGCTGACTAGCCTCGAGAGGAAACGAAATTGAACAGACACCGTGCTGGAAAAAGGAGGGGGGATTTCACACTAATGCAAAAATTAAAAAACTACCTATCATATTAAAATACCTTTCAATCGTCTCATTGATCACATATACAATCGTGATCACTAAAATGGATAAAACAAACTAGACAATTAAACTAATTATACCTGGGCCATAGTATCCTCGCCTAATACCTGTACGATATACGAAAAGGATTCCCCAAGGAGGCCCTTTATGAGCATAAAATATACTTATCTATCTAGATTCACTCTACCAGCGAACCACACCTGGAGTTTGGGCCAAAATACCTAATCTAGACATTGAATAACTATTTATTCCCGTTTCTCAAAATGTACTTCACCGAACAAGAAAAATATAATAACTTGAATGTAAAAGGTTATTTATCTACTAATCAACATGAGTCAGATCTATATCTGTGTGTTTTCCTATGTTCAGCTCAACTCCACAGACCGCATACACACCTGCATTCATACACACTCTCAAGAAATACATTCTCATTTTCCCAAATCCATTCCTTTCTCACACTTATCTAGGGGATTAAATAAAAAAAATAAGATTCCATAATCTAATACCGTAGTCCACAGTGCGAGATCAAGGTTTGGTCTTTTTCAACATCCCAGCTTGAGACGCATAATCATTAAATGTCATCAGAGCTCCCACCATAGGGACTCCTGAACAAGCTGTCTCTTTGCGCTGGTTGCTTATTACCTGTGACCTTTGACCTTGACACAAAATGTCCATGATTCGTTCCATATGCAGTCATTGTGACTGTCAGGTTCTTGATGATGCGATACGGTTGTAGCAACAATGAAGAAAAGAAAATATGGTATACCCCGCTAATCATATACATCCATTCATTCATTGTCACTCTCAAATGCACGAAAACAATAAAAATGTTAATTTACACAAGAAGAGACACAGATAATAAATTTAAAAATTTCCCCGCAAAGCCTATCGGCCTCACGCAACGAGAAAAAATTATACTACATCTGTACTTCTGACTCATTGTTAGAGAAAATATATTTTTTGGCTCAACTTTGGCTCAAAAGGGAAATAGCCGAAGTGCATATTAGTGCATATTCCACCCATTTTAAATATAAAAAAAAAAAATTAATTACTATCCTATTCAGTCTTGTTCGGTGTTTTGAAACAAACCTGGTGTTTATAAAACACACCAATCCTCAAATGAAATAAAAATAAAAAAAAATAAAACAGCATTCATTTTACCGAATCAGAACTTTCCATTTACCACTATATATGTCATGTAACGTATTTATGCAAATGCATTAAATTATATGTTCCTAAATACATTAATTAACTCTAATTTTAATTGGATGTGATCTTCAATAATCCTAAATGTGTCAGGGAATTTTGAACCATTTTGATTGTAACCAAACAACAATAATAAAATAATAAAAAGACACAAAATAATTATCACTTAGACGACAACACAATGATAATACATCAGCATATAAAAATACATTATCTTCTTTCTTTGTCTTCTGTCTTATTGGTTGAAAATAACAGTTTTATAAAACTGACATGTCTTAAGTTTTATTTCCAAATCAATGATCTTCTTTAATCGCATGATTTATTGATGAGTCGTCGATAAACTAGAATGTTTTTTTTTGTCTGGTGTCTGATAATTCCTTATTATCCAGTTGATGTAACATTGCAATGTGAAATGATAATGTGTTTGAGTAAATTTCCTTCAATTCCAACAGCTTTATCAATATTGGTATCACATAATCTTCCATCTAGCTTGATCAAAGTTGGCATGCATGGGTAATTTTCACCTAAAGTAAAAACTTGGGAAAAAAATGTATTATTAACCTGTCAAAAACTTTAAAATTCATATGGTTAAAATACTTTTTAAAATGGAAAAAAAAAATGCAACACATTTTTTTTTGGACACAAGAAAAAAAGTGGTCATGAGAGAGAAAAAATGGAGGAGAGGAGGGGTCATGAGTGAGACAACACGGAGGAGACTAGGAAAGAATGTGAACTTCAATTAAAAAATAAAAAACACAACAAAAATATTATGAACTGGGAAAAAAAGTATAGAAGGGCATGTTTAAAACTTGACGCGTTAACTAGCACAAAGTTCTCAGAGGAAACTCAGAGAAAAAGATTCTTAATAAATATCTAAAACTACAATCATTATTTAGGATATTGGTTAAAAACAAACATTCAAACGTGAGGTGTTTGTGCAGCTATTGTACAACCTGTTTTATTCCCTCCAAGAATATTCAATGGAGGCACAGTTATACGCTATTGCACTTCACACCAAAAGACAAAAACATCAGACAGCAAAAAAAATAAAACTAGACATCTGACTACCACTGCAGAAAAAGAAAACAATCAAACAATACTCAGATACCAAACTACAACCTTCCATCTCCCTTAGTCAACTAAAATAAAACCAAAAAAACACCTTCTCTCATTTGAAATCTGCCTAAATTCCTTTGTACAGCGCTACTAAACCTGTAGGCGCTTTCCTTTAAACTTTCACTCAAATCCTTCAGCTTTATATCACTTCATCCTCTTAGATTCCAAACAACTAAACATGAACCTACATATATATTCCATTATACAAGTTACAAACACTGTAAATGATCTCAGTCAGCCATTTTGGCAAAACATATAACCTATATTAAGGTGCGGTCAAACCCTTAGTGCTGGACTCAAACAAAGACCAGAGGAAAATAACCGACCACGCCTCTCTTGGGAAAATGTATAACTTTGAGCCCATCACCTTGATACACTAATTTTTTTTATAATATATTATATATATCATACATCAATTTATAATCCATTTACAGTAAATCCAGCTCCCATAATTACTTTCTTTTGTTCCACTACTGTACGCACGCCGAAGCACTCAAACCGCGCCCAATTCCACAACAGTTACAGTTTTATAAAGCACTAACAGCTCCAGAATTCAACTGCTACTACAGTCCTTCAAGGCATTAGACACATGTCATTTGTATATCCTGTTCAATTATCCCAAATAGATACTCACAGAACAACAAAAATAACTACATATTCCATTATCCAACTTGCACTGCTAAGGCTAGGGTCAGACGAACGCATTTTCGCGTTGTCTGTGAAAAAGTGCGTTCGAACGAATGGACGCATTTTTTCACGGAGTACGCGATAGCGGTCATACGATGCGCATTTGCATCCGTGATTTTGTACGGATCATCAATAAAACACTTTGTGCATCTGGACGTTATGTTGGCCGGACATTAGCAGGGTCTGACATCTCCTAATCACGCACACACGCCGCTAGTGGGCGCAGCGCACTCTGTACGTCAGTACTAGCAGTTTAACGTTCTCGAAAAAATGCGTTCGTTTTCCACTTGCGTTGCGCAGCCGGACTTTTGTGCGACCGTACTTCGTATATTGGCCGTCATTGCCTGGCACTTGCTGCTAGTGCGGCCGTGATTAAGTGCGCCTGCATGCGCGTTCGCACTGCGCTCGTCTGACCCTAGCCTTAAAGACTACTAGCATTCAAAGAAAAAAAAAATCCTTATACAAACACTTTACACATTAATTATACATTACAAATAAAGAGTTTTTTTAATTAAATAAAAAAAGAACAAAGAGAGAAAAAATGAATGTATGAGAAAGAGAAAAAAGTTAGCAGGCGCTTTTGAAAGTCACTGTAAAAGTAAAGCCCTATTGTCTCCATTTCCTGTTCCTTTTTTTTTTTTTTTTTTTTACACGAGGCACGGCAGTAAAGACTGAAACAAAGCAACCTCGTTTAAGAGAAGCAGTCCCTATACATAAATTACATATAAAAAACATAATATCAAAACTACGAAATACAAAACATCAAAGATAAACACATATATTAATAGTTAGTAAAGACAAACATTTAAATAAACAGACGCAATCAATGGCAAGAAACAAAATAAAATAAAAACAAAAACAAACATGCAATCTGAAAAAAACAGTTAACAAATCCTTTAGAATCAGCGCGCAAACACATGCAGCAAAAAAATAAAGAAAAAATGGCAGCAGCGCGCAAGAAAATAAAAATAAAAAATTAAGAGAAAAAGAAAAAACTGTCTCTCAATGGGAGATAACTAACTCAGCGCCCCACTACCTGTCCTCACTAATCACCAAATACACCCCAGCCCGCTCCCTAAGGTCAAACAGTGACCTGCGCCTAGCTTCTCCCCGCATCACCTCTTCCCATGATAGACTGCAGGATTTCTCACGCGCAGCCCCACTCTCTGGAACGCTCTCCCTCGTACTGTCAGACTTTCCCCTAACTTCTCTTCCTTCAAACGCTCCCTTAAAACGTTCCAATTTAGGGAAGCCTACCACCCAACTCACTGACACAACCATCAATCACTCTCACCTTACAGTCCTCTCCTCCTGTTTCCAACCCCAACCCTCCCAGATTGTGAGTTCCTACGGGAATAGGGCCCTCATCTCCTCCTGTACTGTTTGTCAAATGTTGTTCAATGTATTGTAACCCTGTCTATACTGTGCTTATTGTACAGCGCTGCGGAATATGGCGCTTTTTATAAATAAAGAATAATAATAATAATAATAGCAGGTACATCCCATCCCGTCCACTTCGCTCGGCCAATGATCTGATGCTATCAGTTCCTCGTACCCACACCCCTAACTCTCGCCTTCAGGACTTCTCTAGCTGCCCCCTTTCTATGGAACGCCCTCCCCCACAACATCAGAATCTCCCCGTCTCTCCAGTCCTTCATGAAGTCTCTGAAAACACATTGCTTTAGAGAAGCTCCATCTTCCCATTCAGTCCTCATGCAACCCACCACCTCACCTACCCTATTCACCCTCACCTATTGTGTCACCCCTCTCCTCTTAGATTGTAAGCTCTCGAGCAGGGTCCTCCCTCCTTCTGTTCCGTGCGTGTAACGTGTATGCATGTTATTCTGTCTCTCCCATTGTACAGCACAAAGGAATTTATTAGCGCTTTATAAATACTTGTAACTGTAATAACTGTAACTGGATATATAATTCTGAGGGGTCTGTGCCTGTGTATATAATTCTGTGGGGTCTGTGCCTGTGTATATAATTCTGTGGGCCTATGCCTGTATGTATAATACTGGGGGTTTGTGCCTGTGTTTATTAAATTCTAGGGGTCTGTGCCTGTGTATATATATATTTCTGGGGGCCTGTGCCTTTCTATATAATTCTGGGGGCCTGTGCCTTTATCTATAATCCTAGGGGGGCTGTGCCCGTGTATATAATTTTGGGGGTCTGTGCCTGTGTATATATAATTCTGGGGGTCTATGCCTGTGTATATATAATTTTGGGGGTCTATGCCTGTGTATATATTATTCTGGGGGTCTGTGCCTGTGTATATATAATTCTGGGGGTCTATGCCTGTGTATATATAATTTTGGGGGTCTGTGCCTGGTTTTATAGGATTCTCAGTGTGGGTGTGTGTATATATATTTTTTTTCTCGTCAGGCAATGGGGGTTGTGGAATTCTTGGGTGAGGTCCCTCACTTTTTTTTCCCAGGACTTGACGCCTGGTTCCTTCTGATTTTTATGACTTTTGGCCAGAATGCCTCTCTCCACCTACAGGCTGCTTACAGACATATTTTACAGACCTTTTGGTGATTAACCCCTTGTGAATATTAAATAGTAACAGTTTATCAAATTATTAGCCCGGCAACCAATTGGTCAGAATGTGCTGATTAAATCAGGTACAGGTGAGTTTCGGGAGGGTCCAGCCTATAAAGGTAATGGACTGAATGAACTCAGAGATTTGAGGTCAGTTTTATACAGAAACAACCAGAAGACCATCTGATCTCTGAGATAATGGCCACTCCAGGTAAGTTCTGTTTCTGCCCTGATGTTATTTTTAGGTGGTTTCTCTCCCACTTTTATTCTTCTATGTAATAATCCTAATTCTGTGTGTTTTTTTTAATCCCACATGGTTTGCTCTTCTCCTGCTCCTGTTGCATTGTGGGATTATCATTTTCTTCTAGTAAAATTCCTGCAGGGGTAGATGGATCACTTGATCTAGTAACAGTAGGGTTGCCAGATCGGCCATGTTTTCCTGGGCACATATTGCTATTTCGTGCAGAGGGGAGCACAGGGAAAAGTGCTGCCCTGTAACATGTATAATTCATATGCTGCAGGAAATCCAGACTGGTAACCTGGGATTCTGGTCCTCGGTGTATGGAATATACATGCTGCGGGGTGGTGTTTTTCATGCATTGCCCATCAGCAAGGATAAATTTGTGTCCAGGAACACCTGGTCGATCTGGTAACCTCAAGTAACTGCCTTCTCCTGTTAATGCTCGGCATCGCTCCTGATATTCTAGACAGATCATTCTGTTCCCACACGACCATTGAATGTGTCACGGCTTCTGCGGGTCTAGAATGTGACTTCTTCTCAAGGAATACTGTACTTACGATGATAAACATGGGATGACTTGTCTCCTCCATGCAGGTATACTCGGTGTTCTGGGCAGTGGTGACTCCAGGAACAGTATAAAGGGGGGGGGCAAATAAGACGCCTGTCAAAACTGGGGGGGGGTACTAATTATCACCACTGAAAAAATCAATCCGTTACAGCTAAAGTTTAACGTTTGGTATCCTTGACCTGGCCTTTCCAATGATGTTACACATGACCATGTTAAATGTAAACTTTTTTATACTTATTAATAAAAAAAAAAAAAAAAACCCATGCAGCAATATTGCTCACATTTCAATTCTAATGTGAGCAACGATGCTGCGCTTACCACTTTATTTCTATGGGGTGGTGTGCTAAAAATCCTGTAATATTCCCCCCCCCCCCATTTCAACTTAATTTTTTTTTTTTTTTTAGCGCACCCTATAGAAAATATAATCGTAAAGGCTCGGATGATAAAATGTATGTGGGGGGGCGGTGACACTACACGCTGTAGATAATTAGATTGAAATGATGTTGCACTGTTATAGTTGTCAGGCCGGACATGACGTATACATATTATTTTCTGTGGATCGTGTAATAAAATGTGACTTCTAAACACGAGCTCAGAGCACAGCAGTGAAATGGCTCAGCAGTGAAGGGGTTAAATCCAGTAACCTGTGTCTATTTGTTCTCTCCCATTGTACAGCGTTACGGGACTTGTTAGCGCTTTATATAAACTGGTAACTAACGTAGCTTACCCATTAACCTCTAAAATGCCATTAATCAAGGAAAAATAAAACGTATATTGTGACGGCTAAAACCTTTCTAATGTACAACTAAAACCAAGGCAAAAGACACAAGTAATGAAATAAATGTCTGACCGTCAACCCTTTCACTGCTGAGCCATTTCAACCCTGTCTATTTTTTACACTGAATGTGGTCATGTTGGGAGTCCTTGGCTTTTCCAATGATTCCTAACATCTCGCTCGACCACATAGAAAGCACGGACTGAGCTACAGCGGTCATAACAAGTGGGATTAGATGGATGCTGATCCCTGGTGGGGGTCTATGGTTTTGGGGTCAGTCTAGGTGCAATAAAATGTATATTCAGTGTTTTTAAATGTCGGAGTAAAGTGACCAGATTTGTTTATGAAGTTCAGGGACTAATAGTATTTTTACTGTTTGCCATTAAAAACCATTAGCATATGGTCACGTTTTCCCAGCGCAGCCAGGCTCCCTGGTGGTGAGGGCCATATTCTCAGCCCTCATGGTTTTCGGGGTTAATCTGTTTAGGCTCCCGGCCCCTGGATTCTCAGTGTCTGATTAGAGCTGTGGTCACATGACCTGCACTGCCCTATATCGCCAGCAGGGCACTAGTTCTTCGCTCCAGTATAGGGCTTCTGCTATCTGACTCCTGGCTCTGTATCCTGACCTTTCTTACAATTAACCCCTGCCACTGTATTTGATATTCTGGCTCTGTTCTGTATATCCTGTATTGCAGCGTATTTAGTCCAGCAGCCTAGTGCCATAGATATTAGACCACATGAAGGATCTTTTTCTAGTTAGAACCGGTGTTTCAGTCATTTCTGGTTTACCCCTGTTATTACTTCCCACCCTGTAATCTGTATAGATAGAAGGCTATATAAAGACCTTACCCCAGTGCAGGGCTTTCCTCTTGTGTTTCTGTCCTGTTTCCTCTGCTTCTATTGTATGCTGTGTCCAGGGTTCTGCATCATGCAGAGACACATACCTGCCTGAAGGGTTTACTAAAACACACAGCACAAAGGGCCCCTCTTTGGCACCGGGGGGGGGGGCAAATGTGACATATATCCCTCACTTTCTTTATGCAGTGTATTTGGTATGTGCGGTATGAGACCATTGTTCAATCACACTGATTAAAATCCAGCTATATTTACCGGCACCACAATAACCGTGCCGTGTAGTAAAATGCATTTAATGCTAATCTACTCAAATTAATTTTAAATCACCGGGGGGGGCCAGCCTTTTCAAGCAAAACCGAGCCCTCGTGTTGGGCGGCAATTTTTACTGTATGTGGCAAAGCGCCAAGGAAAGTTGGCAGACCGGTGTTACTGGACACTGATATGCGCGGTAATATGGCAGACTGGTTTTATCACCTGGTCTTAATTAATGCATCGACCGTCCATTTCACCCCCCCCCCCATGCACTTCTCATGTCCATCATCCCTCATTTCATGTCCGTTTCTGTCTCGCGTCAGACTTAACCGGTGTCCGGCAGCATCATCTTAGCGCTCAGCCAGCGAGCAGGATCGTAGCGGTAATGTGGGACACCGGGGGGGGCCCAGCACAATGACGTGGCACCGCTGGGTTTAAAACCACTAGCCATCTATTCTCATTGCCCTGACATGGTTTACACCTCTCAGTGCTGCGCTTTGTACTTCGCTTTTCAGACAAACGCTGACCCCCCCCCCCCCCCGGCATTCGGCTGACATACGCTCTGATGCTGACATACTCTAGCGATGTGCGATTTGTCTTTCCTACGGAATTTACCATTTTTTTTGTGCTTCTGAGGGCATCCCCAATCTGAAATTTTGACCACACAAAAAAAGGGCAGCGCCTCTACAGTAGTGATGGGCCACACACCCCTGTGCTTGGCTCGCTTTCCAACTCCATGCAAGTCTATGGGGCTCAAAAGTTCGAATTTTAAGGTGCCCTCTAAGAGGGCATCTATGCAATTTATTGGCCATAAAAATATATGGGGGTCCGGGTACTGCCCTGGGGGACAGGAGACCATAAACAAATGAAGGAAAAATAACCTTTTAACCAACTTTTTTTTTTTGAGCCATTTCACCGCCGTGCGCGGAGCTAATTTTTACCACTTTTGCTCATGTTTAAATGCGATTTGAAGCCATGGAAATGTTAGAGCAACAAGTAAGAAAAATTACGATGACGCAAACGTTAAAGCTCCGTTGCGTGAGCATTAACATTTGCTGCGGCGTTCACCGCGTATTTGTAACGATTCCCCAGGACAGACCTGGTAGGATCCCTGGTAACAGACCTCTAACCCTCTGATCCTTAGGATGGTCGGGACCACTAAACCTAACCTCTAGCAGCCACACAGGCCAGGGAGACAGCACCAACAATATACACCAGACAGATCAATGTTGTACTGCGCTACGCTATAGTATATGCAGGATGGAAGCGCAGCCGGCAGTAACAAGCAGCGGAATATACCAGACAGGGGCGCAGAGCAAGAGTAGTTATAACAAAACCAGGTCAGCAACATTTAAGCACTTGTACTGCACTACTGTATATGGTGAGAATTGGCGCACACCAGTAGCAACAGGAGGCGAAGTCAAATGGCAGGTAAAGCCGGCAACAGATCGGGTGCTCAGAACAATTAAGAATAATGCAGCCTATGAATCCTCACACTGCCGGGCAGCACCTCCTAGTCTGACGCTAGCTTTAACCGGCGCGCCGTGTGCAGCTTCTGAGAAGATACGCTATTGTAGCGAGGAAGCCGGCAGCGCATTTTGTATCGCTCCCTCTACACTACTAGCGTAACTTATCAGAAGCTGCACACAGCGCGCCGGTGTATGTAGCATCTAACAGCGTGGGAGACGGAGGCTGCGCTTGTTGGTGGATCCAGGAATCAGGTGAGTATTAGAAAGGTTTCATGTTATGTTCCCGTGGACCTTTAGAAATGTGTCGCCTTACCTTAGCCTGGTGGTCAGTGGGGGCTCCCTGGATCCTGGTTGTGG
Source organism: Leptobrachium leishanense (assembly GCA_009667805.1). Classification (NCBI taxonomy): domain Eukaryota; kingdom Metazoa; phylum Chordata; class Amphibia; order Anura; family Megophryidae; genus Leptobrachium; species Leptobrachium leishanense. Next base: position 67,036 of record RXON01001243.1, on the reverse strand, counting down.
GGGTCTGCCATGGCCACAGGTGCAGTGGCTCCCTCCCCGTGCCACCTCTCTGCCACATGCACACAGCCTGTCCACACAGTCGCAGCTCTCTCATCCAGCGGCTGCATGCTCAAGTGATCCTGGAAGCCCCAGCGGGCTGCCCTCTACAGTGCCTAATTAGAGGGCCATGTCTGCCTGTTTTAGCAACAAGATTGTTTATCCTATAAATAATAGAGCAGATACTGTGACTACAACCGGCATGTAAAACTATATTCAGTTTAACATCCAAACCTCTGGTTATATATTCTATATAGGGTTGTAATTTCTTTCTTTTAAAAAAATAATTCCAATGGGAACCTGTTGCTGCAGAATTCAGAGAAAATGCAGTTTGAACCAAGTAGATCATGCAAGAAAATAATCCATACAGCGCATCAATATAATGGTGTCCATACAGTGCTTCTTGTCCATACGTGTAGCCACTTTATGGTGTGACGGTGCATAAGGCTGAACGAAGGACAGTGCTGCTCTTTAAATGGCCGGAGGCATCTACACCTAGAGCCGGGATACACTGAGGCTTGTGTCAAACCAGTCACTTATGAGGATTGGGGCATCAGATGCATCTATCTGCACCGTTGTTTTGTCTTGCTCTTGTCCTTGAGGCATTGGGCGACAGGAACAAATATCAACACCTTAATGAGATCTCGTTGGCTGAGTAATATTTGTCCTTATGCCTTGGTCACAGGCAGCTGTATGCGCTGTATCACCAATAAGTAGCTACACGTCTGGACAATAAGCACTTTTGCACTTGCTACATTATCACTACTTTATGTGATTTCTATTTCTGTATTGCTGCGCTATAGATTATTTTCTTACATGATCTACTTTGCTTGGCACAAATTTTAGTTATTAGACATGTGCACAAAAAACATGTCCTAAAACAAGCTTAGTTGTTAAAGAAATTAGTTTTTGTTTTATGTAAACAAAATTCATTCAAAAACCAGCAGATACAATTGATATTGTAGTGGTGGCTCCTCAGAGGGCTGAGATCGGCTGCTTGTTACAGTAGCTCACTCTCAGCACACTGAGCAGCAGCCAGTTACTGTAACAGCTGAGCCTGATACATTATCTCAGTACAATGTAACAAGCAGCCGATCTCAGCGCTCACAGCCACTGGATTTAAAGGGCTCAAAAAAATGCTCCTCTGTATAATGTATAGAACATCCTCCTGAATTAATGTCCCTCCTATTATATCCCTCTGTATATATTAATGAGCTCTTTGCTGGTCTCCTTCACTCAATATGTAACGAAAAGAACAAACTAAAATATAATGCTTTTTTGGACCAAGCAGTTTTATATCGAGTCATACGAAAACTAAATTATCCCACAATTCAAAACAAATTGTTTCAGTACTAAAACGAATGCACAGGTCTATTACACATCGCTTCCATTTTCAGGCAAAAATCCCTATATAAATGGTATCACTTGGCTACACTATACTTCCTTTATCATGATTTCTCTAAATGGAATTATCATTTGGGCGCCTTCACTATTACAGGTTTTGGAGGATGGTAGGGGTTATTCAGAGGTCTGGTCTGACCCCCCCCCCCAAAAAAAAAAAAATGTAACCACTGATATTCAGCATACAGTGACTTCTCATGGCTGGCTGTCCAGCTATTCAGAGAGCAAGTACGGTACCTGTTCTGCAGTGAAATCCCCATTGAAAAGTCATGGTTAATCTGTTAGACACCAGACCTGTCGGTGAAATGCCCTGGTATTCAGTGCTTTTATTCAGGTGAATCCAACAGGCTTAATGTCTAAAACTATTCCTGTTGTATTTTAATCTGCAGGGTAAATTGTGTGTTTCTTGTTCATTTACCCTGTTCGTCAGCTTGTTGGCTTTTTCCAGTGGCTGCTCTGCACTGTGATCAGGTTTTCCCAGCATGTTTGGGTTTTGCAGGCTTTCCCCTACTTCAGGGACCCTGCTGTGAACCCTGAATACACGGCAAGATGTGCCCTTTTTTCTTTTGGTTTTGTCGCTTCAGAAGTCTGTTTCATTGGGTACTTCATTTCCTGTTTTTGTGTAAATTAATTGTATTTTGGATTGATTTGTGTTTCGAGTAATTTCATTTTTTTGTCTCAGGATTGGAAACAGATTACTACTAATAAAATTCTAATTTATATTTAGGATTTTTTTGGGTGAATGTTTAGGTTCCCTAACTTTTTAAATGTAGTGATGTTTTTCTTTGCAGCTGGATTATTTTCTTGGTCTGTGTGCTTTAGAGATGCATTACATTGTGTTAGACCTTGGACAGTTCCACTTGTGAAATAGACTGCTGAAAAGTGGAACTGTCCAAGGTCTGACACAGTAATGTAATCTTGCTGAAAGCAGACTGTAAGAAAATAATCCAGCTGAATGCATTCAGCCAAAAAAAACAACCAAAGGCTCTTTGCTGCAATCGACTTATAAGGTTGAAGAGAAATATTAAATATTTTTTAACATTGAAAGCCTAGCATCTGCATTAATTATAAAGTGACCTGTTCCCTTGTGGTTCTTTTCATATTGGTTACGTTTTGTTTTTGGTCAGTTTGTTTCTTTTTCGTTTAGGTCCCATAAGAAAATGATTTTGTTCATGCTGAAACTTTGATTCAGGAGTTTGCTATTGGGAGGCTGATATTTGTTTCAGAAATGCTCCCGACAAGAACAAATGGTCAATTTAATACAGAATTCAATCCAAAATGTATTGCACGTCCCTAGTGGGGAATTTTGCTTCCCCGAAGCTCAGAACAAGAAGGCACCACAATGTCAGCAAAGTTTCAGTGCTCTCTGAATACCCCCTGGTGTTATGAATAAAACACTGATCTTGCTCCCAGCGTGGGAAATGAGGTGAGGAGTAACAGCAGTGGTATTGCTCATTTTATACGTGCCAAATGGACAATGCCATTACTTTGGATCAAAAATGAGAAATTTTTACTATTCTAGATTTTACATGGTCATATATTGGATCATTGCAAAGACCAGACTCTGACCTAACATTACCTTGTGCCGGTTAAAGAATGGAGGTACAGGGGTCCAAAAGACATCTGCTCTCCTTGCAATGGCTTGTGTTTTAGGTAAACCAGAGCATGATAATGTCAAAAATGGGTGGTATATCTGTGTCAGGCGCTGCCTATGGATGGATATCTCGCGCTATCTCACACTTTGTAAATTGTGGTGTCCGTGAGGTTCGAGAGTCTTTTGGTGTTAAAAACTCAAAGGGTGTGTGTGGGGGGGGGGAGGAATGAGGACGGTGAGGGGAATGTTGATTCTTGTGTGCTGCTATCCGTTTTATTCACTGTATCTCAAAGACCTTAGGAGTATAGGTACAATGGTGTTCGTACAGTGTAATCAGATAGAAAAAACAGTATTCACATACAAGATCAAAGGATATTTGGCCTCTAGTGGTTAAGTTAGATATTGCAGGGGACAGATATTCAGTCTATATAGTATAAGAGATTTCTTAATGTCCTGTTGCCATCTAGTGGTTTAGCTGGTAACTGCAGTCTATATGTAGTATAGAGGAAAATATCGCTGGTTCCTGCTTTCCTCCCGTCGTCCTCATAAGACAGAGGCATACATAGTGCAACACTGTTTGGTTATAGGTATTAAATAAAAAGCAATAGGAATGCACTCACGTGGTCTAGAGCCTAGTGAGAATGTCAGACTTAGTCGCTCTGCCAGTCCATAAAGGTGACTGGGTCCCTTCTTGATCCCTCCTGTGCTGCAACAACGTTTTCCGTGGTCTCCTGGTTTTCTGGGTTGGTCATCCGGGGGTAGATGTGCGGCTACCGGTGGTGGAACCTCCCTTTCCTCCGGAGTAAAACCAGACAGCAAAATGGGGGGTAAAAGGTATTTATTACAGGGTAACAATACAGATAAAATGGGTGGGGGTAATCCAGGGCGCGTTTCACCTAAACAAGGCCTCTTCTGCTGGATGGATTCCCAGTCTGTGTTGTTTATATACAGCGTGTGTGGTGCTTTGTGAAACTTTCATTTTCGATTTTGGCGTGCCAGAACTGGCGCATGCGCTCCGGTCTGAATCCGATTGGGCTGGTCACGTGAGGGCGCTGTCCAATCGTAGTGGAGTGATTCTTCAAGATGATGTGGAGAGTTCTCATGCCGTCTCCGTTCTCGGGACAGCTGCGCTAATCCTGGGTTTCTGATATCGCGTGCCAGCTAATTAGTGGGCATTAAACAATCCTAGGAGGGTTCTAGCGTAATTGTTGAGGTGAAAAATAAATGGGGGGGGGGGGGACTGATTTCTATTAAAAGTGTGTTGGAATATACGGAGGTATTCCTTAATAGGCAGTGTCACAAGCAGTTATGTGGTTCCTGTTGGGGCAGAGGTCTTAATCTATATCGCTTTGTAAGGGCATCGATATAAAAAAATGTGAAATGAAAATCTACCCCTTTTTTTTTATTAGCGGTCGAGGACAGCATGATAGTAGGAGTAAGGGTATTGCTAGATGTCTGCAGATAAGAGGTGGAGACTATTTTGATCTTGAAGATTGCTAATGAGAAACAAAAAGGGGGCCATATATACACGAATGGATGCGGGTGGATAGTAGGTATAACATGGAGAGCGTGCGGATGCATCTGTTATGTAATTGAGGAAACAGTCACTTTCTTTACAAGAAGTGACATAACTCAAAATCCATGTTCAGACCTTTCGGGTGTAATGTGTCAAACTCATAGATGCAACGCATTTCTTCTTGCCCTATTTTCTTTATCTCCTTCTGTTATCTTTTTAATGGCCATGAATTCCAGTTTGTTTGGGTCGCAATTGTGATTTTTCTTAAAATGTGCAGGAACACTGATTCTGAACCTTTCTGTTTCTTACGTGTTCAGATATACCACCCCATTCTTGACATTTATTGGCAGGTGTGTAACACTGCCCTTTTATCTGGGTCAGGCAGCAGCCTTTACCACCCAAGACAGGCGTCATATAAAGGATTATTCCTCGTGAATTTAGCCAGAGCATAATAATGCATTGTGCCAGCCCGACAATGGTGCAGGGTAGCGGTGCCAAGCAGCAGAAATTCAGGGGTGGTAAATTTCAGCCGCTGCTGCGCTCTGCACTATTTATTGGCGCAGCGGCAGATCCTGCCGTGTTCGTTCCTTGAACAAGCAGCAGCCTGCATGACTATCTGCCACTTGAACAGTATCCAGCCTGCCGTGATCTTGTTCGCGCCAGGATGGATCTCAGGTGAGCGGCAGATACTCATGCAGGCTGCCGCTCGTTCAAGGCAGGAACGCGGTGGCCGCAGGATCTGCCCCTTGGAGGCCAGGCAGAGGTGATCCTGGGGGCAAATATATCCATGAGTGAGCCTGGGTATGTGACGCTGGGCTCAGTTATATACACCTCACATTACTGTATCCCAGAGCTCCACATCAATAAAATTCTAATGTACGATGTGAGTGTTTGAATTTTATTGCTGTGGCGCACTGATACGCTCATACACGCTTTTTTTTTATTTTTTGGGGCAGCATTTCATCCTTCGCTCCAGGCAGCACAATGTCTTGGACCAGCCCTGGTGCCAACCCCTCCACATGCAGGCAAAGGGAGATCCCAGATGCCATCCTGCTACAGAAGTCCACAATTGATCTTGTGTGGTCTAAAGATCAGAGATGCAGGGCTCGCAGTGCTCCCAGTGCTCCTCACTGCAGCAGTTTAGGTTTTTGAAGGAACAATTCATAATGGCAGATTGTGCCATCACCTCCACTTTTTGGTGACATGAGATGACTTGGTGCAGCATCATTGCTCACTTTTTATAATTAAACAGAACAATATTGCTGTTAGACCAAATATTAATTTTTCTACTGTCACATAACCTGGTCATGATCTGGCTTTTCCAGTGATCTCACATGACCCTGTAACTGCTATGGAGATACAGGGGTTCAAATGCCCATTGATGCAGACATAAGGGGTTATTCAGAGAGCACTGACCTTTCATTGCTCTTTCCCTGCACTTCAGGGAATAAAGTTCCCCGACCCTGCAGTGAATTCTGCCGTCACCATAGGGCCCCTGGAGTGCGGCGAACAGACCTGAAAATTGATAGAAACAGCCACCGATACGATCTGAGCTCAGATAAAATTACTCAGCAGTGAAGGGGTTAAAAAGAAATGTCAACATTGGGTATTTGTAAACTCAGGACAAAATTTAGAAACTTTAGCTGCCATCTTTTGGCAGGTGTACAGGTGTAAGCTTTTGGGTCAAAGTTCAAATAAAGACAAAAGGGCGCAAGATAGGTGGAAATTGAAAAATCCCTCTGGAGCACCCCAGATACAGTTAGGGTACTCCTAGGGTTCAGATATCTTGAAAGAGCGGTTTTGCTTCTTAGTTGGTTAATATAGCATGCACTGAAATCAAAAGGGCATATATTGTCAAAAATCAGTGTTAAAACAAACTCACAAAAATAGAGCACAAATAAATGTGCAAAACAGCATTTGGCACAATGGCCAGAACCTCCCGATTTCCGTACTCCAACCCTGCAGTCCAACATATAGATGGAAGCCCGTTGGAATGGAATGGAACGCTGGCTCAACATGGACATTCGGCTTGGTCTCTGGCTTGATTTCTGGAATACAGAACTTTGCTCAATGCATTTCGTGGGGAAGTGGGTGAGCCATTAGCTCAAGCTATTGGACAAAATGATGTTGGGAGGCCAAGCAGGGCCGGTTATCTATAAACTTCAGCTCTATGCCGCCGATATTAGTCACATTGACAGATCCTCACTTCTCCATCCCTCCAACTTGCCACTTACAGCTGACTTTCCTATCTTAACATCACGAACGCAAGCTCTCCCTCAATATCCCCCAGACCCAACTGACCATGTTACGTCAACTATACATGTTTAGTTCTGTATAACATGGGACCCGGGGACTGATTAAATTCAACTGATAGAATGATGGAAGTGAAATCCCTGTTGCATCAATGGAGATCCCGAGAGGTGTCATGGCTAGGCAGAATGGCAGCTGTCAAAATGAGCATTATTACAAAAATAATTTGTACATTTTTCACACTCTACCACTTTCGTTACCGAGAATTTATTTGGACATGTTACAATCTGCCCTGACCTTTTTGTTTGGAACCATAAACGTCCAAGAGTACCCAGATGTGTCTTATACTACAGGCAAACAGAGGGTGGCCTACACATGGTAAATATCCATAAATATTAGAGCGTCCTGTTTGGCGTCATTGTCCAATGGTTCATAAACAACTGCGGCCTCTGGCTTATGGTTGAAGCCTCTTGCTTGGTCATAATTTAGCCTACCTGCTAAGGGTACCTTCGCCCTTTAGAACTAAATTACAGGCCCTTCTGGCATCCACGGCCCTTCATATTAAAATATGGGATCGCCATGCTCACAAGGCACCATCCGTTATCCATGACTACCCCATTGCCTTCCCTGTCATCTCCTACCACAGACACATTTTGACCCTTGGCTCAGATGTGGTGTTTACAACCTGCATCTTTTTACACCGACTGCCATGCTCTCCTTTGATGCTGTACGTTGCAAATATTTGACTCCATGTTTCTGTCGTATTTGCAGATCTCTTCAGATCTAAAAGCTAATAAGGTTCTGTCTGGTCTCAAGTTGAACAAACTGCTTTTGTCAGAAGTAGAATTATTTTGCCTGGACCCACTGTCTTCCAGTAAACCGATATCGATCTTTTACTGTATATTGAATACCCCAACTACCAGAGTTGTTTTCCAGAAGAGATGGGAGACAGATCCTTCACGGGTCCTTTTCAACCTCAATGGAATAAGGCGTAACCAAATGCGCAACTTTGATAGATGCACAGAGAAGTCTTGTACCAATGGTACTCTACACCAGTGTGAAACTCACCCCAAACCTCCTATGTGCTCGGTGTGCTTCTGCAGACAGCACGATGAAACATATCTGGTGGCATTGTCCCTGAGTAGCCACACTTTAGAGAGACCTTTCGACTTTGGCCACAGAGGTTCTACGAGTGATATCTTGTACCCCTAAAACTTCTGTTAGGAATGGTGGATCTCCCGCGTCCACATATTCAGATGCTGTTTATCTTGGTTTCTACCACTGCCTTGTTGATGGCTAGGAATTGGAGAACTGAATTTGCCCACCCGGAAACCATTGGTAGACTTGCTGAACCAACACTGCCAGTTTGACTCCAAAGCTAATACATTTGGCTTTCGGCCGGCCAAGAAAGGTACTTGGCAGCTATAGGATATTCAAAAAATTTACGAGACCTGCAAAATTGGTCGTCCGACTACTTCTGATTAACTAGTTGTTTTAATACCCCAGAAATGCAGGACTACTTATATAAAAGTAATACTATTGCAGACCTGCCCCCCCCCTTCACTCTTTATATCCTCTTCCCTCGCTTCTTCTTTTTTTTTTTTTTTTCAATATGTTAAGTGCAATTTGTTTCATGGAAAACCTTTTTTTTAATAAAAATATCCTTTAAAAAATCTATATACCCATTTAAATCTAAGTCTTTTCCTGTTTTTGTAATACTAGCTTTTTTTTCCTCTTGCAGAAAGGTAGTTTGCAGAAATGACCGCAGTCATAGGATCTTTTGTAAATTCCAGACCTTTTCATTTTCAGTTGACCCTTAACCTTTTCTCTTTACACCCCCCCCCCCACCTTCACTGTCACAGCACCTCTGAGGGCGAGTCCTATCCAAAAATGAAGCCACGGGCTGCTGTGTAGTGAACCATCGCTGCTTTTCAGTCATGAGGTAGACTGGTGGGCTCATTTATGCCCCCCCCAAAACAACTCACCTTGATCAAAAAAGACACTGAGCAGAACATGCTGCAATGATGACCTGGCTGGAGGTACAATATAAAACATACATGGTACAGGAGGGGTGGGGGTAGCGCCTATTCCCTGATGGGGCAGCTGCAAATGCCCTGAAACCTGTATAAAACATGAGAAAAATGCCATCTGCGCTTATTCCCCTTACACCGGGTGAAGCAAAACACAATTTGAGGCCACTAACAGAAACCGAAGCCTCTAATTGTGTTTTATGTCACACGGTATAATGGGAATAAGCGCAGATGGCAGTTTTATACATGTTTCTGGGCTGGATACATTTGGTTGCAGCCGCCCCATCAGAATAGGCACAACCCCCACCCCTCTTGCACTAGGTTATATCTTTATACCCCATTCGTCGGCATGTCTTTTTCCAGCAGCTGGTCTGTACTGGGTTCGGCTTTTTCCAGACATGCTCAGTTTGTGGTCTTTGTCTTAAGTGACCCGATACTTCAGGTCGGACGCATGTTTTCAGATCTGTTCCCTGCAGTGAATGCTGAAATAATTGTAGGGTCGGGAAATTTGATTTCCTGAAGATCAGGGAATGAAGGCACCAAAAATCTTTGCAAAATGTCAGTGCTCTCAGAATAACCCCTTGAAGACTTGGCCTCCTCATTGGCTGTGACAGCATCACTAGATATAGGCTTATCCAGAGGGTGCTATTATTTCCATGCTTTTTTTCCCTTGCACTTCGGGGAATCAAACTTGCCCACCCTGTGCTGAATTCAGTCACCACAGGGTCCCCCGAGTGCGAGGAACAGACCGGAAAAAGCATCAGACTAGTCAAACCACTGCAAAGAACACAGCGCCGAACAGGGTAGAGTCTGTCAAAAGCTGGAATTGCATTGAGACTTTATTATTGCAGATTAAGAGCATTAAATATTGAATAAAACTAGAAATATTATTTATTTTTTTTTCCCCTCCCATGGGATTGGCCTAAATAAATCCACCGAGCAGCAGGGAACTTCAACTTTTCACTGCTGTTCGGTGTCTCATAGATTAACCATTCTCTGGGATTTCACTACCTTGGAACAGGCACCGTACTAAAATTTGGCAAACTGGCTTCTCTCTAAATGGCCAAATGTCACCATACGGGCAAACTCAATGTTCGGTGACATTTTGGGGCATGATCAACTCCAAATAACCCTGATGGTGAAGCCACATTAGTGCACATCATGTAGCAAGAATGCCCTGTCCTCAATATGGGGGATGTACTTGTCTGTGCCCATACCACCTGTCAATGTTACCCACCCCACCCCCTTCTCAAAGTGCTCTAACCAATGACCTGGAGTGCATTAACTAAATGGTCTAAACCACAGGCTGTCAAATTTCAGCTACAGATTCCCAGAATGCTTTGAATGCAATAGATGGCAAGGGTAATGGGATTTGCAGTTAAGGAACAAGCTGGCATCAATCCCTGAGAAACCTGAACATAAATGTCATCCCTCACTGCATGTGTACGACAAACATTAGTGTGATCCAAGTTGAGGCCTTGCAGCTATTTTACATTGCCTCTAGAACCTACACGTCTTTCAGCTGATCCCACACCTCTTCATCTAGACTATAATGCATTCTGACCATCTCTTACAGCATTTCAGATACCATCCTGTTTGCAGTGAGGGGCTCATCTGCCAGTGCTGGATTACCACCCAAGAACATCAGTGACAGCTTTTATGACAGATCTACCATTGTAGGCCTGCTCAATAACGTCAGTAAGATTGCCTTTAATCCAGATGGGAAGCTGTTTGCTGTTCGTGGTGCAGAGCTCTATAGAGGATCAATGCCTTCAAATGCAGACCAAGACTGGTTCTCCACTGCCAAGAGAGTGGGTAAAACTAACTGGGACAGCTTAAAATTGATCATCTTTGATCCACAAGGTGTTCTCTACGCAGCTACCAAGGATGGGGAGTTCTACAAGGGTCCAGCCCCAAGCAATGAGAACGTGTCCTGGCTTTATGGTGAAGCCACCAAGGTGGGAACAAGTGGCTGGAGTAAGTTTGACAACCTCTTCTTCGACCTCAAAGGCAACCTGTATGCTGTGACCGAGTCCGACAAGCTTGTGATGGGAAGCCCACCAACAAAACCAGATGCCAGTTGGCTCGATTCCAGCACAACTGTCGGGAAAGGTGGCTGGCGTGTTCTCTCCCACTTCATGACTGTCAGCCCTGATGGAGCTCTGTGGTGTGTGGATTCCAGTAATGGCAACATCTATAAGGGGCCAATCCCAACCAAGGATGACACTAGCTGCTATCTGGATAGGGCTGAGAAACTGGGCTATAGCTACAACATGTATCCACTGATGTCTTTCACCATTGATAAAACCATGTTGAGCATTGTGAGCTGTGAATTCCTGCCAGAATTGGGTAAAATCACATCCCAAAACACAGAGGTGGTGCAGACCCAGATCTACGTCAACCGGAGCAGCTCTCCACTAAAGCACACGTTCACGTAAGTGTAGACTCTTCACTCCTGTATGGTGGTGGCAAGTAGAACTAAATCTGATCTATGCATGATAGATCTTTAATGTTTGTTCCGTGTCAGTTATAGGTAGCTCTTGCAGTACCTGGCAGGGCTTTTAAAACATCCCTTTTTTACCCTTCGCTTCCTGAGTGCCACTAAACGGTTACTCCCAGTGCATCTTTCCCTCAGGCCTCCTGAGCATTTGAATGTCTAATGCTGCCTGGTGACAGGGAAATGGACAGATCGGTCTTCTTGTGAGTTGTGAAACTTGTCTCATGAAGGATTAGGAGGGCAATCCAGTAGACTAGCAACTAATTCCTCCTTGTGCCATGTTAATATTAACAAGTTTGACTTTCAGTAGACTTTTGTCCTTAGTGCAAAACCTTTAAACTAGGGTCAACACTCTTGACCCAAACATGGTCATACCTTAACCAGAACCTGAACATGGTCCTTCACAGGTGAGAATGATGGGTGCAGTATATAAAAGCTATGGACATTCTTCATCCTTGTCACACCTGATCAGACCCTTTCTCATGTAAGTAGAATCTCAATCCTGAAATTAACTGCTTATGTGGGCACAAGGCTGGCCTGACCCTGAGGTTTTGGTTGAACCCCTGGCTCATTACCTCTCAGCTCTGACATGGCCTACTCTGCATCGTTTTTGCATAAGGAATTACATGATTCCCAACGTGGCTCATATGTTCTTCCTAGACTTGCAATGGGAACCCCCCCTAATATTTGACTAGTTACTGAGACCTGATAAAGAATCCATGTAACCAAAGAACCTACCCTACAAGGCTTTTTCTCCCCTCCCCAGATTCTCGAAGACCTTGATTGAGATAAGCGCATTCAGCCAAGACCATGGATTCACATTAGCTGTCGGAGCTGAACTGAAATTTAAAGGTGGAGTTCCGTTTATAGCTGAGACCGAGGCCAAGATCTCAGTTAACCTGAGCACTACTCATAATTGGAACTTCAAAGAGGAAAATCGAACCCAGGTAACCAAATGAGGCTTCTCATAAAGCTGCTGGCATGTTGGTACCAGCCCTGTACTAATGACCCATCTGTCATCCTCTGCAGACCACCTTCTCTTCCAGCACAGGCGTGGAGGTGCCAGCTGGATGCGCAATACGCATGATTGCTTCTGTCACCAAGGGAGAAATGGAAATGCCGTACCGCATGGTGATACGTACCTTGTTTGGATTTAAAACCACAATCCCTGGAATCTGGCGAGGGGTCAACCACTACAACTTGATGGTCACCCAAGAAGATTACAAACCATGAGCCTTCTACTATGAAACCTCAATTAGGCGTGTACCAAATCTAACCTTCTCAACTTTGTTGCTAGAAGCAGTTGTATGTATAAATAAATGACTTAAATCCCTGTCTGGGTTTATTACTTTCTGTCCCGTCCATCTCATAATGGCCTGCTTTTAACACAGGTTCCATGGAGAACTCTGACACGGCCTTAGGTAGTCTTGCTATAATGCTATTATTTCAGTAGTATGCCATAGGACTGAATAAGGCATGGGGGGTAGGTTGGAAACCTCCCATTTGGCTGAGGCAAGAGTTGCTTAGATGACCACTACAAGGCACTAGGTGTGCTGTCATGACTCCTAGGCAAGATTTGCCATGTGTAGGTCAGAGAAGCAACATCTTCTATAGAGCTTGGTGGCACAGCAGGAGATGGAATATTCCTCCTGCTGGTAACACCACCCTACAGTAAGGGGTGTGAAGGCAGCAAGTTGGAGATCCAGGGTTTTGAGAAGCCATGTATTTACTGGCATATTGAGGACAGGGCAAACATTACTCATTTTGGGCATGCAGTTAATCACATGGGTGCACTATGACTGGTGCTCACAAAACTGCATGCCATATTCATTCACCATTACACTGATATGGGCAGAGTTGGAAGACTGAGCAGGTGCTGCCTCCATGGTAATCTCAGTCTTTGTCATGTCTCTGCACTTCTTATTGTCTTTGATCGCTCCTGCTACAGGGACGTTACTGGGCACTCACCATTAGGGATGAGCCGAACCCCCCCCCCCCCCCCCCCCCCCGGTTCGAACATGAACTTCCCATTTGTTTGGGTCCAAACTCGAACCCAATGCAAATCAATGGGGCATACAGTGTATATGCTACATATTTGCCATTAAAAGGTGTATGGGGGTCCAGGTAGTGCCCTGGGACAGGAAACAAGGACAACGTAAAAAAAACGTTTTTAAAGGGACAGTTTTTCCATGAAATAAGGGTTAAAAATATAAAAACGAAATATTCCTTCAAATATCGTGCCTAGGAGGTCCCCATAACCTGCCCGTGAAGTGGATTTCCGGGATGTATAGAAACGCTTAAACCAAAAAATGACGTTTCATATGACAAATGCTTTTCCTTTATGGATAGATTAAGAAACTGCTTGGGGCGGCAGTCTGTATGAAAAGAGACATTTTCGGACACGCAGATAAAGTTTACTGATTAATTTTTGGCTAAATTATTGTGAAATATATGCAGGCTTTGGATGAAAGTAACAATAGGTGCTTTAAAATTGGTCCTTTAGCGTCCCCGACAGTGCTGTCACACCGTAACTCCTGAGGATATGAATCTGATACAGGCATCAGTTTCAGTGCACACAAATATTGTGCTTTAGGTGCCAGGCCTGCAAGTACTATCATACAGTAACCCCGCTGTGGTATTGTGGAAGAATGCAGGGGTGGACCATGCAGTTCAGAAAATTAAAATGATATAAATCTGGCACAGGTGTCAGTGCAGCCAAATAATATTGTGCCTTTCATGGCAGGAAGTGCCTTTACACCATAACCATATTGTGGTAGAGTTCTGTGCTGGAGGTTTTGTGAATGCAGAAGAGGACATCCCCGATCTATTCCATTACTTCAGCATCAGGGGATTGATAGCTGCTGATCCAGGACTGATTCATTTTTATAAATGTCAGCCGGTCTACAGAGTCGGTGGACAGACGCACTCTTTTGTCTGTGACAAAACCTCCAGCGGCACTGAACGTCCTTTCAGAAAGCACGCTAGATGAAGGGCAACCTAGTAGCTGCATAGCATATTGGCTAAATTCTGGCCAGTGATCCAATCTCAACACCCAGTAAGCCAGTGGATCATCTGCTGGAAAGGTATCCAGGTCTGCCCTTGCCCCTAGGTAGTCCTGCACCATATGGTGAAGACGCTGGCAATGGGTGCCTACAATTGACGTCCCTGGGTGTCGGACTAAAAAAAAATTTAAAGCATCAGTCAAGCGGCCCTGGCCTTCACCACTTCCTCTGATCACCCACAGCCTCAGCATGTGTGTCAGCACTTGGGTAACACCTTTCCAGGCACTGGTAGATTACCAAGTGTCGCTTTAGAGCGTCCTCAAGTTTCTTCATCCTGTGCTCCCTCTGTGCGGGCAGGATGAGCTCTGCAACTTTCCCCTTGTATCGTGGATCAAGAAGGGATGCCAACCAGTAATGATCCCTCTCCTTGATAGCACGAATCCTAGGGTCCTTTAGCAGGCTTTGCATCAATAGGGAGCCCATGCAGCATAGGTTGGAGGTGGCATTAGCTTCCGAGTCTTCCTGGTCAATGAGGATGACTGTATCGTGCACTTCCTCCTCCCAGCCACGCACTAGCCCTTCTTTTTCTGGGCACACAAAACCCTCCCTAGAGGAATCCCCACCTTCAATGCCCCCACTACTTAAATATTCCTCCTCATCCTGTCTGATCTGAGTAGGACCCGCTGGAATGCTGTCTGCGGAAAGACTGGGGCCTTGAGAGTTAGGGAAGGCCTCCTCTTCCTCCCGCTGCTCTGCCTCTAGAGCCACATCTATAATTCCCTACAGAGTGTGCTCCAGCAGGAACACTAAAGGTAGTGTGTCACTGATGCATGCACTGTCCCTGCTCACCATCCTCGTTGCCGCCTCAAATGGTGACAGTACAATGCATGCATCCTTGATCATCAGCCACTGCGGGGGGGGGGGGAAACAAGTTAACCTGAACCTGTCCTTGTGCCATACTCACATTGCTAATGTCGAGTTCCACCTGGTGGGCATGTCACAGGTCAGACGGTTTGTGGGAAGGTGGAATTCTCTTTGAATTTCTGCCAGGCGAACGCTTGCTGGGAATGACTGTCTGAAGTGGCTCTAGACTTTTCAGGCCTGGATGAGAAGCTGTGGCAGCCCTGGGTACTTGGTTAGGAAATGCCGTACCACCAGATTTAGGATGTGTGCTAGGCATTGTACATGCGTCAATTTACCCTTGCGTAGGGCGGAGAGAAGGTTGCTGCCATTATCGCAGACGATCATTCCCAGCTCAAGCTGGCGTGGTGTTAACCATCTCTGCACCTGCCCCTGCAGAGCTGACAGAATTTCTGGCCTGGTGTGGCTCCTGTCCCTAAAACAAACCAGCTCAAGCACAGTATGGCATCTTTGTGCTTTGAGCCGTTGCGTAGACCCTTTCAGGTGTCGAGGGAGAAGCTCCAGTCTTGGATCACTCCCAGCTGTGATCAGTTACCCAGTGTGCCATGAAGGAAATGTAACGACCCTGTCCGTGCTTGCTGCTGACTGCCTTTCCCAATGACTGGATAACGTCTTCCACGTGCTGGTATAGTGCTGGAATGGCCTTGCATGAAAAGTAATGGCGTTTTGGAACATGCCACTGTGGTACAGAACATTCAGCAAATTCATGGAAGGGAGCAGAGTCTACCAGCTGGAAAGGCAGCCGCTGCAATGCGAGTAAGATTGCTAAGCTGGCATTTAGACGCTGTGCTTGGGGATGGTTGGGACTATATTTTTTTCTTTCGCTGCTGCGGCAACGTAATCTGACTGCGTAAATCTTCAGCTGCTGGGATGTCACATTGTGAAGGACCTGGTACATCCATTACTGTAACATCGTCACTGTCGGAGTTTGTAGGCGATGACATGGCAGGACATACAGGGGGGGTAGAGACAGATGAGGAGGAGGAGGACCTATGCAAAGTTTTGCGCTAACTGGATGTGTGGCACTTGTTCATATGTCGCCTCAAGCACATGGTACCCAAGTGTCAGGTATCTTTCCCATGCTTAAGCCTCATCTGACATAGATTACAAATAGCAACGCTGCGCTACTGCACATTTCTTAAAGAACTCCCAGACAACAGAGTTCCTGTATGTATTCTTTGAGACAACAGCGCTCTGCACCGGAGCAGCTCTGACATGTGATGCCTTGGACTGGCTAGTGCTACGGTTGGTCAGAGGATGTTGGGCCTCTTGTTTGCTGTGCCGCCTCCTCCCCCTCTTCCTCACTTAATTACTCTGTTTGATCTGGCACCCAGGTGGAGTCAGTGACATCATTGTCATTGTCACGGAATGGCCCAGGACCCTCAGCCAGGAACGGTCAATGTGACGTCTCTATTCCCATATGCCCTTAGGTGCCGTTGCACCAGCCAAACTCCTTGTTTTATTTTATTAGATGTGGTTTCATTTGTGTGGTGTAATAAAAGTGTCCCCGTGTGTGTATTGCGAAATGTGTGTAATCCCATTGTGTGCCTTGCTCGCCGCCATTTTCCCAGCGCCTCGTGGATCCGGTCGGACTGATCGGATCGTAAAATGGCAGATTCGGACCATCCGGTTGCGAATCGGCAACACCCCGATTCGTAACCGCCAATACGAATCGGGACCCGGGTGCTTCCTTCCAACGAGGGCCAATGAGGCTTGTGGGGGCGGGCAGGGATTCCCATTGTTTTCTGACTGTTCAAATGTTTATAAATGTGTTGTGTAAAAAATAAACCGATGATCCAGTGCATACAGCTCCGCCTGGTGTGCTTTATTTTCGGCCGTATTTTCTGAGATCCCGCGCGGTCTTCAGAGTGCGGCATCCCGAGATCCGAACCGATCACCCTGTGCCTGCATCTCGGATCAGGACAGAGGTGCATCGCACGGGCATCGACCATCAGAAGATTCGACCACACTGCGGTTCCGTATCCGATCCGAAGCCGCGGTGCGCTTCCCGCGCTTCGGTATATCGAGCGCCATATTCGACCGGTTAAGATCCGAATATTATTTGAATAAGTTCCGATCGCCATCTGAGGGAAATCCGATTCCCACATCCGAACGGCCGGTCCGCAGACGATCTATACTCCAACCAGGTCAGTAGATCAGCTGCTCGAGACGCTGAGTGCCGTGTCACTCAGTGGTCGGGCTGATCTCGCCCCGGGGTTCCCTCCACAGCCCGCCAACCCTCCCCAGGGTCATCCCAGGCCGCTCGAGACGCCGAGTGCCGTGACACTCGGTAGTCGGGTCGGCGGTAAGCGCAGTGGGAGGAAGCAGATAGGAGCACACCCGCAGGCGGACAACACCTCATTCCGCCACACTGGTGGCAGCGGTGGGATAGCACCTCTGCAACCCCCAAGAAGACCTTCACCCTGGTGGTGTACCGTCATTACAACAGGGACATGCTGGAGACAGGGCCGGATTAACATAGGGGCGGATGGAGCGGCCGCTCCAGGCCCCTTTCAGAAACTAGGCCCACAGCCAAGATCACACAGAGGAAGAGCAGCTAGCCGACAGGCCTTCCACACACCTCTAGACGGCTGAAGCAGAATGATATGGCTGTGCTCCTTTCCTCCTGGTTCAACCCTGGTGGTCTGAGTGGCTGTGGGCTTGATTTGCCGTCTGTGCTCCCAGCACAGAAAGCAAAGCACGTCCACGATGGACTCCAGCACTTGTGACTGACTGTCAGTGTTTTCCCGGCGCTCAGATGACACGTCATCAGAGAGTGCCGGCACTCAGCTGACGTGTCATCAGGGAGTGTCAGCATCGAGCTGGAGCACAGCCACTCTGACCAGCAGGGGTCCAGTATCACTGGCCCACTCCCCCTTCTCCCCTTGCCACTGGACCACCAGGGATTCAGCCCCCTCCCTGCAGAAGAGGTAAACAGGAGAGGGGGGATGTGTTTATATACATATGAATTTGTGTTGTGTTTGTGCGTGGGAGTGGATGTGTCTTTTTTTTAGATTTATGGGACTGGGAATGGTTGTGTACTTGAGGGTGATTGAGAGTCGGGGAGGTACCCCAGGCTCCAAACGCAAGAAGACCTTGATTAAGGAGCTGCAGGTCCTAGACCAGGTGGGCGCGTCGACTGTGACGCCACCCGTCCCCACCCCTGTCCTCGCAGAGGAATCGGAAAATGCCTTCAACAGAAGGGCGCGGCAGCGGATCGCCCTACTCGGAGCTGCCCCATCGGAGGCTGACATACGCAAGGCGATCCAGGAGGTCCAACAGGAAGAGGAGCGGGACAAGGAGCGCGAGGAGCAAGAAGCGGACCGTCAGCACGAGCTGCGGTTAGCAGCGCTCCTTGCAAAAAGGATTGAATATTTTACCCCTGAACCCAACCCCGTAGAGCCCTGGGCCGAGGTTTACAGCTCGACTGGAGCTTCACCCCGGGAATCTACCCCCCCCCCCAGCGATACCCCTTTCGGGACTTGCAGCTCGCCTGGAGCCTGTATTGGGGAAAACGCACATCCCAGCGACCCTTGGGTGGAGGCTTACAGCCTGCCTGGAGCTGCATCTGAGGACGCCACATTCCCCGTCGAGGAGTGGTGCCCCTGTGCCGGTACCCTCGCCGACATGGAGGTTGAATTTCCGAGAAGGCTACAGGAAGGCCTGGGGCGGTACCACGGGTCCACAGTGGAGCCCACTGGGCATGAGTGGCGGGACGAGATCCGCCAAGTACTTTGGTACGAGGCCCTGTACCATGAAAGGGACTACCATGATGTCCATGTTCCCTCCGACGCTGTCATCTATCAGGTGCAGTATAACGCCCGAGCAGCGTTCCTGCAAGATCGACCCCCGGAGGAGTGGGAGGCAGAGCTCCAATACCTGGTGCAGCAGGAGATTGCACTGGACGCCGCGTACCGCGCGCTCCGGTGGCTAACAGGCCCTCTGCTACCCCGCACCATTGACGGCGCCTCCACCGCAGGCCCCCACTACGGCGGCACAGGGCTGCTTTACGAGAGCATGGCCCAGGACCCTGGGTTCGGAGAAGAGACAGAAGAGCGGTCGGAGGAGATACTGGAGCGACGGGAAAAGGAGCTCCCGTACGATAGCAGGGACTCTGAGTTAGAGGAACTGGAGTTCCTAGTGGAGCGAGAGTGGGAGCTCGAGAAGGCCTACAGGAGATTGTTGGACAGCGTGCCCCGGTTAGGTCTGAGTTCTCTGTCCTGGGACTGTCCGGCTGAAGAGACCGACAGTCCCAGAAACCCCGACATATGGGAGGCCGAGCCGCTCCCATGGGTCCTCGTTGGGGCCACAGTAGAAGAAGCAAGTCCCTCAAACCCGCAGGAAGGCACGTTGGTCGTATCCGCGGGTCCAGCAGAAGAGCTGACAACGGGGCAGAGCGCCGCTGGCCTCTGCCCACTTCCCACAGTCTGCCAGGAGGAGCAGACAGATGGTTCCCCCGGGCTGGGTTGCTCGCAGCCACTGATCGCCCTGGGGATGGAAGACACCATCCTCCCGCAAGGAGACCCTCACCCAGCTGAAGAGCTGGCCACGGGGCAGAGCGCCGCTGGCCTCTGCCCACTTCCCACAGTCTGCCAGGAGGAGCAGACAGATGGTTCCCCCGGGCTGGGTTGCTCGCAGCCACTGATCGCCCTGGGGATGGAAGACCCCATCCTCCCGCAAGGAGACCCTCACCCAGCTGAAGAGCTGGCCACGGGGCAGAGCGCCGCTGGCCTCTGCCCACTTCCCACAGTCTGCCAGGAGGAGCAGACAGATGGTTCCCCCGGGCTGGGTTGCTCGCAGCCACTGATCGCCCTGGGGATGGAAGACACCATCCTCCTGCAAGGAGACCCCCACCCAGCCGAAGAGCTGGCCACGGGGCAGAGCGCCGATGGCCTCTGCCCACCCTTCCCCAGCTGCCTCGAGGGGCAGGAGGGGGATACCTTGGGACTGCCTCCCCCACAGCCGCTCACCTCGTCCAACCCCCTGGACTTCGGTCTGGTACCCGCCTCCCCAGCAGAAGAGCTGGCCACGGGGCAGAGTGCCGCGGGCCCCTGCCCACCTTCTGCCGAATGCCCTGAGGAGCAGCCAGGTTTACTCCAGCTGCTGGGCTCGCAGCCGCTGTGCCCCTCCGATCCCCTGAAGGTGGGCTCAGCATCCACCCCCTCAGCAGAAGAGTTGCCAACGGGGCAGGGAGCCGCTGGCCTCTGCCCATTTCCCACAGTCTGCCAGGGGGAAGCAGACAGATGGTTCCCCCGGGTGGGGTTGCTCGCAGCCCTTGATCGCCCTGGGGATAGAAGAGACCATCTTCCCGCGAGGAGACCCCCACCCAGCCAATGCACTGGGCACAGGGCCATCTCCCCAACCCTTCGGCCCGGAGGCCCCCCCACAGCCACTGTTTTCCCCAACGGCTGACCCGGGCACTCGGGGCGCGTGCGTTCCGCACCCGTTTTTCCCAGGCGCGAGATGTGCCCGGAGGTGGTACAAGCCGTACCCCTCCCCAGCCACCGGATCCATATTCCAGAGGGGGTAACCCCAAGGACGTGGGGCCCCAGCCCACCCGGCACGGCCGCAAGGCCAAATGGAGAAGCCTGGTGACTCGGCCTCTCCCGATAGACTATGGACCTGGGAGCACCGACTTCCCCGGTATGACCTGTTGGGGTCAAACCAGGTGCGTCGAACTTTGGGAAGGGGGAGGAGTGTCACGGAATGGCCCAGGACCCTCAGCCAGGAACGGTCAATGTGATGTCTCTATTCCCATATGCCCTTAGGTGCCGTTGCACCAGCCGAACTCCTTGTTTTATTTTATTAGATGTGGTTTCATTTGTGTGGTGTAATAAAAGTGTCCCCGTGTGTGTATTGCGAAATGTGTGTAATCCCATTGTGTGCCTTGCTCGCCGCCATTTTCCCAGCGCCTCGTGGATCCGGTCGGACTGATCGGATCGTAAAATGGCGGATTCGGACCATCCGGTTGCGAATCGGCAACACCCCGATTCGTAACCGCCAATACGAATCGGGACCCGGGTGCCTCCTTCCAACGAGGGCCAATGAGGCTTGTGGGGGCGGGCAGGGATTCCCATTGTTTTCTGACTGTTCAAATGTTTATAAATATATGTGTTGTGTAAAAAATAAACAGATGATCCAGTGCATACAGCTCCGCCTGGTGTGCTTTATTTTCGGCCGTATTTTCTGAGATCCCGCGCGGTCTTCAGAGTGCGGCATCCCGAGATCCGAACCGATCACCCTGTGCCTGCATCTCGGATCAGGACAGAGGTGCATCGCACGAGCATCGACCATCAGAAGATTCGTCCACGCTGCGGTTCCGTATCCGATCCGAAGCCGCGGTGCGCTTCCCGTGCTTCGGTATATCGAGCGCCATATTCGACCGGTTAAGATCCGAATATTATTTGAATAAGTTCCGATCGCCATCTGAGGGAAATCCGATTCCCACATCTGAACGGCCGGTCCGCAGACGATCCATACTCCAACCAGGTCAGTAGATCAGCTGCTCGAGACGCTGAGTGCCGTGTCACTCAGTGGTCGGGCTTATCTCGCCCCGGGGTCCCCTCCACAGCCCGCCAACCCTCCCCAGGGTCATCCCAGGCCGCTCGAGACGCCGAGTGCTGTGACACTCGGTAGTCGGGTCGGCGGTAAGCGCAGTGGGAGGAAGCAGATAGGAGCACACCCGCAGGCGGACAACACCTCATTCCGCCACAGTCATCATCACCCCCTATCTCATCACTGGTGCCAACTTGGCAGTATGCTGCAGATGCTGGGGCAACATGAGTGCCAGTTATTTGTGTGTCATCACTGGCACCCCCTTCCTCTAGGTTGATTATACTCTCTTGCTCAACCTCAGAGATTGAATCAGAGCACTGTACTAGCTGCGCATTCTCAAGCAGCATGTCACTCGCATTGTAGTCAAATAATTCAGCTGACTCCTCCGTGTGTGATAGCGAGGCTACGGCAGGAGTAGCTGTGGACATGGAGGCTGCATTAGATGCTTTGGCAGCTGAGGTGGACTGTAAAGCACTAGAAACCTGGCTAGCAGAGGACTCGGAGGATGAGGATGGCCTGGTTAGCCAATCCACCAAGTCCTCTGTATGTTGCTGCTGCTTAAGACGGCCAGCACCAGTTAGAAAGGACAAGTGTGCCCCTGCAGAGGATGCACCACGTCCACCACGACCAGAGGCACAGCCTCCCGACACAGGGGCTGCTTGCCCTCTTATCTGTGTCTGGGAGCGTCTGCTTGTCCTTTTTGTTCTTTCAGACATGGTGAGTGATTATATAGATTAATATATATACAGAACTCTGATTCATCTCTGGTATAAAGATTTAAAGAACTCCTCTGGTATAACTCAGTGAGACACACTGATAGCTGGCAGCCAGTGACGAGACACAGATCACCTAAATTCACAAATGTTTTAAAGAAAGTTGTAAACCCCAACAAAACTTGCTAGCACAGTGACAAGACACACACATCACCTACATTCCCTGATATTTGGTAGAAATGAGACGCCCCCAGACCCCCCCCCAGTAGGGCAGACCGGCAGTAACAACACACAACTATCTCCTTTAAAATCTCCTCTGAAATGCGTGCAGAATCGGCGCGTGGAAACGTTATATAGTGTGCTGCGGGACTTGGCTCTGTGAGCCCATGATTGGGCAAAATTTGCCCATAGTGTTGAACCAGTCTTGCACCGGACCTGTGGTCAGGTGCAAGGCTGTAGCCAATTACGAGCTTCAGGCCAGTGGGAAAATGCATTGTGGTCGAACATGCGGCGAACACCCGGAAATGTTCGGTGTTCGCGATCTAGTCGAACAGGCCAAGTTCGGGTCGAACTCCGAACCGAACAGCTCATCCCTACTCACCATCAGGTTTGCAGGCCTCTAGAAGGGAAAAATTACATTGAGCTGTCACCACACTAAGACTGCATGGCCGGTCAAACGTGTTCAATCGGCACCTATTTTGTAAGGAAATCAGATGCATTAGCAGAAGGTCAAAATCTAGTGAATAATTCCCATTAGGGTGACACACCATGGTGTTTTAGGTTCATAAGCCTCCATTGGGTGGGCTGAACTAGATTTGAGCTGAGGGCTGGCAAATAGAGGGGTGTGTCCCCTTCCTGAACGATAACTTCTTTACAGTTGTCCGATGACCTGCATCTCTGATCTTTACAATGACACCTCATAACCTTGTGGGGGGGCCTTACCAGTGGAATAAACTTATGCAGTGTCGGGTGCATCATCCTGCTGCAAGAATCCACTGCCATCAGGGAACACCATGAAGGGGTGTATGTGTCCTGCAGCGATCTCTATCATGAGTTCTTACACCTTGCTGTAGCTCAAATTGGTGGCCATTATGCTAACGATGTTTGGACCAGTTGGGTTTGCCATCATGCTCCCACATGCATCAGTGAGTCTTAGGCACCATGATGCTGATGTCGGTTCACAGGTTGTTCTTCCTTGAACCATGTTGGTAGGTATCTAAAACCATACTGGGCACCCCCCCCCCGACCTGTGTTTTGGAGATGCCGTGACCTAGTCTTCTGGCCGTCATTTGTTCTTCCACTCTGTTTTTCTTTAAGGAGTTGGAAACATAAACCAAATCTCAGACTGACTATGCACTTGCTCATTAATCCCACATTGCGACAATATATCCTTCTCTGAAAACATATCCTGCCCTGTGACCAATATTTAACTGACACTGTATCCCTCCCCGTGTCAATATATCCCTAACTGTGGCATATATCCCAAACCTGAACCAGAACGATACAATCACATTCTTACATGACACATCAGGTTTGCATCTCCAAAAAATAAATTTCTAGACCCATGTACCCCCAGGTCAAAATGATGCACATCACAAAATCCCACCCCACGACAATATCTTGCCCCGCGACAATATCTCCCTCTGTTCCAATATATCCCACCCTGTGATACATCCCAGCCATTGTGACAGATCTCAGTACCCCGATAGGGTCACATGTGTTCCCCCTCCATGGCTCTTATGCCTTCCTCCAGTCCTTAGCCACAGCTTGACAGGTACACAAGCCGTGCTAGCATCCCCCAGAAATAAGCTGCGGCTGTAGATCTGGAGCTACCCACACCAGGAGTCGTGACTGTAGGGTCAGAATGGAACTCTTTAATTGGGATAAGGCACACACATTTATATGATCAAACATGGGTTATTGCCATATACAAAACCTCCCCTAGAAACTGTTGGGAAACCTAATCAGATAAATGGTTAAACATTTGCTCAACATTCCTAGAATGACAGGACAAAGGGAATCGTGATTGACAAACAAGATTAGTCAGATTTGAAATTATTCAAATCTAAACCGAACACATTCCATAGACAGCGTAGATTGCTAACTTGCTGAGAGGTTTAGACTCCAAACCATGTACACATGGACCAGACAAAAGACAGCATTATTTTTGCATAACACAAATTACACATTCTGCACAAGAGAGGCCAATGAAATAATATGGATTATAAAGCCTGCGCCCTACAAATATGCTGTCAATTCCATGCATCCAAGTCCAGAGACGTACGTCACGGACAATATCTACCACACAATGCCAATATATCCCAACCTGCAACAGGTGCCATTGGACCATTTAACCAATGTGGTTCACCTCACCTCTCAGTGGGTTTAATGCGGCGGCTGATCATTATAAAACCGATTTTAGTTTTATTTCTCATGCCTCTGCATATATATTGCAACACAAAACTTGTACTAGTACTGCGCTACTGTATATGGTGAGAATTGGCACACACCAGTCCCAGCAGCTCTGCGTCATCACGCCGCGCCCTGCCCCTTGATCACTCACAGCTGTGCCGGGTGCCGCCGGAGCTCCTGGCATTCGGCCAGCTAGCGGCACCATGTGAACCCAGCCTTTACAGTATAATTAATGCAGCATATGATTCCACACACTGAAACCTCTACAGTTTGTGGATCCAGGAATCAGATGAGTATTAGAAAGAAAAAAAAAAGTTTTTTTTTTATGTTGCTGGAGACATTTAAAAATGTCCTCGGATTTTATTTTTTTTAAAAATGTGTCGCCTTACTTTAGCCTGGTGGTCAGTGGGGGCTCCCTGGATCCTGGTTGGGCGGAAGGGGGGGTCTGCCTTTGCTCCCTCCCTGGAGTCCCTGCGCCACCTCTCTGCCACATGCACCCGGCTGGCCAGCCCGCACAGTCGCAGCTCTGTAATCTTGCTGCCGCATGCTCCTAAAGTCAAGGAGTCCTTGGGAGGGAGGCTCCGGCGGGCTGCTCTCTTCAGTGCCTGATTTAGAGGGCCGTGTCTGCCTGATGTTTTAGCAACAAGAATGTTTTATCCCATAGGCTTCAATGTTAAAAATATTCCTGTTTTAATTCAATATCTAACTAACCATTGCTTATAATATTCTGCAGTAAAGAGTCTCTTTATTTTTAGATTTTTTTGTATTTTTTTAAGCATTTTTTATACTTTTTTCAATTATTTTTTTTCTCGAACCGAACACGCCAAAAAGTTCGAAGTTCGAACTTGCGAACGGCTAAAGTTCAAATCGAACTCCGAACCGAACAGCTTATCCCTATTGCTGAAGACAAAACTGAAGGGAAAATGCCCGAGGAACCAGCAGGAACTGAAGACAGTTGCAGTAGAGGCCTGGCAGAGCATCACCAGGGATGAAACCCAGCGTCTGGTGATGTCTATGCGTTCCAGACTTCAGGCTGTGATTGACTGCAAAGGATTTACAACCAAGTATTAAGAAGGGAAAGTTTGATTTATGATTATTATTCTGTCCCATTACTTTTGGTCCCTTTAAAAGTGGGAGGCACATCTGCAAACTGCTGTAAGTCCTACACCGTTCACCTAAGTTGGATGTACATACCCTCAAATTAAAGCTGACAGTCTGCAGTTAAAGCACATTGTGTTTGTTTCATTCCAACTCCATTGTGGTGGTGTATAGAGCCAAAGGTGTTAGAATTGTGTCGATGTCCCAAAATTTCTGGACCTGACTATAGCATTTCACAATAAAATATTAAGGGCTCTATTACATTCCTCGCGCATCTGTTTTGCTCGCACGCAAATGCGCATTTGCGCAAAGACAAACCCATTTGCGCAGAACGTCGTATTTGTTAAGTTCTAATTTTCTTTATAATTACCATAAACCTTTTTCAAGTTTCTTCTTATATATCAAAATTGAAGTAAGGCGCTGCGCGACTCTGATCAGAGGAGACGATAGACCCAACCACACCGAGATATGGCAGATTATCATCTGATCAGTCCGTGGTCTGTCAGGTTTGTTTATTGTTTCAACATCCAATAGAAATGTTCGTTATACATAAAAACTTCCTGCAGTTTTCACTCCCAACATAGGAATGTGATACAACAACCAATCAGAGCAGATACATTTCTACATCATGTAACAAAGATTTCGCGGGCATTCTAAGTCAACACAGGATATCTATTTCCATCACCCCGCTGACTAGCCTCGAGAGCAAATTAAATTGAACAGACACCGTGCTGGAAAAAGGAGGGGGGGATTTCACACTAATGCAAAAATTAAAAAACTACCTATCATATTAAAATACCTTTCAATCGTCTCATTGATCACATATACAATCGTGATCACTAAAATGGATAAAACAAACTAGACAATTAAACTAATTATACCTGGGGTCACAGTATCCTCGCCTAATACCTTTACGATATACGAAAGGAATTCCCCAAGGAGGCCCTTTATGAGCATAAAATATACTTATCTATCTAGATTCACTCTACCAGCGAACCACACTTGGAGTTTGGGCCAAAATACCTAATCTAGACATTGAATAACTATTTATTCCCGTTTCCCAAAATGTACTTCACCGAACAAGAAAAATATAATAACTTGAATGTAAAAGGTTATTTATCTAATAATCAACATGAGTCAGACCTATATCTGTGTGTTTTCCTATGTTCAGCTTCACTCCACAGACCGCATACACACCTGCATTCATACGCACTCTCAAGAAATACATTCTCATTTTCCCAAATCCATTCCTTTCTCACACTTATCTAGGGGATTAAATAAAAAAATAATAATATTCCATAATCTAATACCGTAGTCCACAGTGCGAGATCAAGGTCTGGTCTTTTTCAACATCCCAGCTTGGGACGCATAATCATTAAATGTCATCAGAGCTCCCACCATAGGGACTCCTGAACAAGCTGTCTCTTTGCGCTGGTTGCTTATTACCTGTGACCTTTGACCTTGACACAAAATGTCCATGATTCGTTCCATATGCAGTCATTGTGACTGTCAGGTTTCTTGATGATGCGATACGGTTGTAGCAACAATAAAGAAAATAAAAAAGAAAAGAAAATATGGTATACCCCGCTAATCATATACATCCATTCATTCATTGTCACTCTCAAATGCACGAAAACAATAAAAATTTTAATTTACACAAGAAGAGACACAGATAATAAATCTTAAAATTTCCCCGCAAAGCCTATCGGCCTCACGCAACGAGAAAAAAATTATACTACTTCTGACTGATTGTTAGAGAAAAATATATATACGCAACTTTGGCTCAAAAGGGAAATAGCCGAAGTTCATATTAGTGCATATTCCACCCATTTTAAATATCAAAAAAAATATTTAATTACTATCCTATTCAGTCTTGTTCGGTGTTTTGAAACAAACCTGGTGTTTATAAAACACACCAATCCTCAAATGAAATAAAAATAAAAAAAATAAAAACAGCATTAATTTTACCGAATCAGAACTTTCCATTTACCACTATATATGTCATGAAACGTATTTATGCAAATGAATTAAATTATATGTTCCTAAATACATTAACTCTAATTTTAATTGGATGTGATCTTCAATAATCCTAAATGTGTCAGGGAATTTTGAACAATATTGATTGTAACCAAACAACAATAATAATAAAATAATAAGACACAAAATAATTATCACTTAGACGACAACACAAAGATAATACATCAGCATATAAAAATACATTATCTTCTTTCTTTGTCTTCTGTCTTATTGGTTGAAAATAACAGTTTTGTAAAACTGACATGTCTTAAGTTTTATTTCCAAATCAATGATCTTCTTTAATCGCATGATTTATTGATGAGTTGTCGATAAACTAGAATGTTTTATTGCCTGGTGTCTGATAATTCCTTATTATCCGGTTAATGTAACATTGCAATGTGAAATGATAATGTGTTTGAGTAAATTTCCTTCAATTCTAACAGCTTTATCAATATTAGTATCACATAATCTTCCATCTAGCTTGAGCAAAGTTGGCATGCATGGGTAAAGTAAAAACTTGGGAAAAAATGTATTATTAACCTGTCAAAAACTTTAAAATTCATACGGTTAAAATACTTTTAAAATGGAGAAAAAAATGCAACACATTTTTGGACACAAAGAAAAAGAGTGGTCATGAGAGAGAAATAAATGGAGGAGAGGAGGAGTCATGAGTGAGACAACACGGAGGAGAGGAGGGGTCATGAGTGAGACAAAATGGAGGAGACTAGGAAAAGAATGTGAACTTCAATTCTAATAAAAAAACACAACAAAAATATCATGAACTGGGAAAGAAAGTATAGAAGGGCATGTTTAAAAATTGACGCGTTAATTAGCACAAAGTTCTCAGAGGAAACTCAGTGTCACGGAAGGGACATAGGGGCTCTGCGCAGCGAGACCCAGGACTCAAACCCAAGACATTTTTAAAAGGACCTTGTTTTCCTTTGAACGTTTGCAGTGTGCGTTTCAACGTATGAACAGTTTATTTTCCTTGCTAGATGTGGTTTTACTTGATGTGCTGTATTAAGATGTACCCTGTGTGATTTTAAATATACTTTACATCGTTTGGTTTTAGTTTAATTTAGTTTAGTGAAATTACATAGCTTTGGTTTTAAAACATGCTTATATTCCTGTAGGTAAATGTGTCTTTGTATATACAGTAAACAAGCTTTGCTGTTGTGTAAATTATGCGTCAGGGATTTTCCCCATTATCTAAGTACATGTTTAATTTAAGGGATCTCTGATAGAGTGTGTTTAATCTGATGTGCTGGAACAATAGATGTAGAAATGTTATGTGGACTGAAGGCTAAGAGAATGTGAAGAATGTTGATTGTAAATAACTGCCATACCTCATTGTATGGGTAGGCTCCTAATTAGTATGGGTATGCAAATTGTGACTGTATACTTCAGCATAAATAGTGGCGTTGTTCATTAAAGAGTTCAGTTCATCTGAGTGTTTGAAACATACAGCTCTGCCTGGTGTTTTCATTTCACGTCGGCTATATATCACCACCACCCAGGAACGGGTCACTCTAACTTTGCGGCAGAACCTCGATTCGCCGCGCCGTTGCGCCACCTATTTTGGGATACCGCAACCACCCAGAATTGGGACCTCGACTCAGCACCGTGCCAGCATCGTCAAGGAGACTCTACTGACCCGCGGTTCGCCACGCAGACCGTCTCCAGCCTTTCAATGGTCAGTAGATCCGCTGCTCGAGACGCCGAGTGCCGTGCCACTCGGTAGTCGAGCGGATTTCCACCGTGGGTGCCCCATCTACTCTCCAGATCTACACCGCCACGTAGGCTTCTACCCAAGCCGCTCGAGACGCCGGGTGCCGTGCCACTCGGTAGTCGGGCTTGGCAACACCAACGAGGGGGTCAGATAGAGCCGGACCGCAGGCGGATACTCCATTCCGTCATACTGGTGGCAGCGGTGGGATCGCTCTCTGCAGACCCCTAGGAGACTTACGCCATGGCGGGGTACAACCCCTACGACAGGGACACCCTGCGTGGGATGCTGGAGAACCGGGGAGGAACGCCGGGTAACAAGAGGAAGACTCTGATCAAGGAACTGACCAGGTTGGATCGGGACGAGGCGATGATGCCCGTCCCCAGCCCTGTCCGCGCCGAGGTGGAGGAAGATGCTGGCCTCAGAGAGTTGCGGCGTCGGATCGCCCTGCTCGGTGATGCCCCGGCGGAGGGGGCCAGATATCAAGTGGTTCGGGAGTTCTACCGGGAAGTTGAGCAGGAGAAGGAACGCCAGCACGAGCTGCGGTTGGCAGAGCTCCGCGGAGCAGAGACTGATTATGTTGACCCCGAACCCTTCCCTGCGGAACCCTGGGTCGAGGCTCACAGCGCGACTGGAGCTCCACCTGGGGAATCTGCAAACCCCAGTGACTATGCTTGCGGGACTCTCAGCTCGCCTGGAGCCTGTACTGAGAACGTCACTTATCCCCGCGACCCTCGGATGAAGACTCACAGCCCGCCTGGAGCTGCATCTGAGGACGCCACATTCCCCGTTGAGGAGCGGTGCTCCTGCGCTGGCACCTACGCCGACATGAAGGTCGTGTGGGCGAGAGAGCTGCAGGAGGGCCTGGAGCAGGACCAGAGGTCCACAGAGGAGCTGTGGTACGAGGCCCTGGACCATGAGCGGGACTGCCATGGGGTGTACATTCCCTCGGACGCTGTCGTCCATCGGGTGCAGTACGATGTGCGAGCAGCGTTCCTGCAGGGGCGGGCCCCACCCCAGAGGAGTGGGAGGACGAGCTCCGGAGTCTGGTGCAGCAGGAGATCGCACTGGACGCCGAGTACCGCGCCCTCCGGTGGCTAACCGCCTCCCCGACCGTGCGCCCTAGTGAAGGCAGTTCCACTGCAGGGCCTCGCTACGGGGGTACGGGGCTGCTCTACAAGGGCATGGCCGCCGACCCCGAGTTTGGAGAGGAGACCGAGGAGCGGATGGAAGACATCCTGGAGCGACGGGAACTGGAGATCCCGTCAGACAGCAGGGACTCGGTGTTTGAGGAGCTGGAGTCCCTAGCCGAGCGAGAGTGGGAGCTCGAGGTGGCTTACCGAAAACTGTTGGACGGCGTTCCGCAGTCGAGCCTGAGCTCCCCGTGGTGGGACGGGTCGGCGGAGGAAGTCGACAGTCCCCAGGTTTGGGACCTATGGGAGGCCGAGGCGGACCCATGGGTGCCCGTGGGGGTTCCGGCAGAGGAAGTTACCCCCTTCACCCCGCAAGAGGACAGGGTGGCTGAGGCCACGGGTCCAGTGGGGGAGGAGACGGATGGTCTCCCCGGGATGGGTTGTGCGCAACCATTGTTTGCCCCGGGGGGTGAAGTGACCATCCTTCCCCAAGGAGATCTTCAACCAGCGGAAGAGCTGGCTACGGGGCAGAGTGCCGCTGGCCTCTGCCCACTGCTTACAGTCCGCCAGGAGAAGCAGACAGATGGTTCCCCCGGGATGGGTTGTGCGCAACCATTGTTTGCCCCGGGGGGTGAAGTGACCATCCTTCCCCAAGGAGATCTCCAACCAGCGGAAGAGCTGGCTACGGGGCAGAGTGTCGCTGGCCTCTGCCCACTGCTTACAGTCTGCCAGGAGGAGCAGACAGATGGTTCCCTCGGGATGGGTTGTGCGCAACCATTGATTGCCCCGGGGGGGGAAGAAATCATCCTCCCGCAAGGAGATCCTCACCCAGCTGAAGAGCTGGCCACGGGGCAGAGCGCCGCTGGCCTCTGCCCACTACCCACGGTCTGCCAGGTGGAGCAGACAGATGGTCCCTCCGGGCTGGGTTGTGCGCAACCGCTGATGGCCCCGGGGGGGAAAGAAACCATCCTCCCGCAAGGAGATCCCCACCCAGCGGAAGAGCTGACGCCAGGGCAGAGCGCGGCTGGCCTCTGCCCGTTTCTCCCAACTTGCCCCGCGGGGCAGAGCGAGGATGACCCCGTGCAACTGCTGTTGCATCCATTTGTCCCCTTCGTCGGCTGCAGGGAAGAGCAGCCAGGTTGGGCTCTATTTGCTCCTCCGGTTGCCGTGTCCGTACTTGGCCATCCAGCCGAAGAGCTGGCCACGGGGCAGAGTGCCGCTGGCCTCTGCCCATCTCCCACCCTCTGCCCCGAGGAGCAGAAAGGGGATACCCTCGCGCTGCTGATCCCGCAGCCCTTGACCCCATCTAACCCCCTGGACTTTGTTCCGGTACCCACCTCCCCAGCAGAAGAGCTGGCAACGGGGCAGAGTGCCGCTGGCCTCTGCCCACTCTCCGTCGTCTGCCCTGAGGAACAGCAGAATTTACCCGAGCTGCTTAGCCCGCAGCCGTTGACCCCATCTGACCCCTGGACGTTGTTCCTGTGCCCACTCCCCAGCAGAAGAGCTGGCAACGGGAGAGAGGGCCGCTGGTCTCTGCCCATCTCCACAACCCTTTGGCCCGGAGGCCCCATGCAGCCACTGTTTTCCCCAACGGCTGACCAGGACACTCGGGGCGCGTGCACTTGGCACCCGTTTTTCCCGGGTGCACGGTACCACTGGAGACGGCACAGGTGGTACCTCTCCCCAACCACGGGACACTTATTCTGGAGGGGGTACCCCGAAGGACTTACAACCTGCCAGGCACGGCCGCGAGCACCACTGGAGAAGCCTGGCGGCTCGCCTCTTGCCCACGGACTATGGGCCGCAGAGACTGCACCGACTCCCCCTATACGACCCGTGTGGGTCCAACCGGGCTCGTCGGACTTTGGAAAGGGGGAGGAGTGTCACGGAAGGGACATAGGGGCTCTGCGCAGCGAGACCCAGGACTCAAACCCAAGACATTTTTAAAAGGACCTTGTTTTCCTTTGAACGTTTGCAGTGTGCGTTTCAACGTATGAACAGTTTATTTTCCTTGCTAGATGTGGTTTTACTTGATGTGCTGTATTAAGATGTACCCTGTGTGATTTTAAATATACTTTACATCGTTTGGTTTTAGTTTAATTTAGTTTAGTGAAATTACATAGCTTTGGTTTTAAAACATGCTTATATTCCTGTAGGTAAATGTGTCTTTGTATATACAGTAAACAAGCTTTGCTGTTGTGTAAATTATGCGTCAGGGATTTTCCCCATTATCTAAGTACATGTTTAATTTAAGGGATCTCTGATAGAGTGTGTTTAATAATCTGATGTGCTGGAACAATAGATGTAGAAATGTTATGTGGACTGAAGGCTAAGAGAATGTGAAGAATGTTGATTGTAAATAACTGCCATACCTCATTGTATGGGTAGGCTCCTAATTAGTATGGGTATGCAAATTGTGACTGTATACTTCAGCATAAATAGTGGCGTTGTTTCATTAAAGAGTTCAGTTCATCTGAGTGTTTGAAACATACAGCTCTGCCTGGTGTTTTCATTTCACGTCGGCTATATACCACCACCCAGGAACGGGTCACTCTAACTTTGCGGCAGAACCTCGATTCGCCGCGCCGTTGCGCCACCTATTTTGGGATACCGCAACCACCCAGAATTGGGACCTCGACTCAGCACCGTGCCAGCATCGTCAAGGAGACTCTACTGAACCGCGGTTCGCCACGCAGACCGTCTCCAGCCTTTCAATGGTCAGTAGATCCGCTGCTCGAGACGCCGAGTGCCGTGCCACTCGGTAGTCGAGCGGATTTCCACCGTGGGTGCCCCATCTACTCTCCAGATCTACACCGCCACGTAGGCTTCTACCCAAGCCGCTCGAGACGCCGGGTGCCGTGCCACTCGGTAGTCGGGCTTGGCAACACCAACGAGGGGGTCAGATAGAGCCGGACCGCAGGCGGATACTCCATTCCGTCATACTCAGAGAAAAAGATTCTTAATAAACATCATAATCTTTATTAAGGATATTAGTTAAAAACAAACATTCAAACGTGAGGTGTTTGTGCAGCTATTTTACAACCTGTTTTATTCCATCCAAGAATATTCAATGGGGGCAAGTTATACGCTATTGCACTTCACACAAAAGACAAAACAGACCGCAAAAAAAAAATAGAACTAGACATCTGGCTACCACTGCAGAAAAAGAAAACAATCAAACAATACTCCGATACCAAACTACAACCTTCCATCTCCCTTAGTCAACTAAAATAAAACCAAAAAACCACCTTCTCTCATTTGAAATCTGCCTAAATTCCTTTGTACAGCGCTACTAAACCTGTAGGCGCTTTCCTTTAAACTTTCACTCAAATCCTTCAGCTTTATATCACTTCATCCTCTTAGATTCCAAACAACTAAACATGAACCTTCATATATATTCCATTATACATGTTACAAACACTGTAAATGATCTCAGTCAGCCATTTTGGCAAAACATATAACCTATATTAAGGTGTGGTCAATCCCTTAGTGCTGGACTCAAACAAAGACCAGAGGAAAATAACCGACCACGCCTCTTTTGGGAAAATGTACAACTTTGAGCCCATCACCTTGATACACAATTTTTTTTATATATATATCATACATCAATTTATAATCCATTTACAGTAAATCAAGCTCCCATAATTATTTTCTTTTGTTCCACTACTGTACGCACGCCGAAGCACTCAAACCGCGCCCAATTCCACAACAGTTACAGTTACAGTTTTATAAAGCACTAACAGCTCCAGAATTCAACTGCTAGTACAGTCATTCAAGGCACACATGTCCTTTGTATATACTGTTCAATTATCCCAAATAGATACTCACAGAACAACAAAAATAACTACATATTCCATTATCCAACTTGCACTGCTAAAAGACTACTAGCATTCAAAGAAAAAAAAATCCTTATACAAACACATAATAACATTATACATTACAAATAAAGAGTTTTTTAATTAAATAAAAAAAGAACAAAGAGAGAAAAAATGAATGTATGAGAAAGAGAAAAAAGTTAGCAGGCGCTTTTGAAAGTCACTGTAAAAGTAAAGCCCTATTGTCTCCATTTCCTGTGCCTTTTTTTTTTTTTTTTTACACGAGGCAAGGCAGTAAAGACTGAAACAAAGCAACCTGTTTTAAGAGCAGTCCCTATACATAAATTACATATAAAAAAAATATCAAAACTACGAAATACAAAACATCAAAGATAAACACATATATTAATAGTTAGTAAAGACAAACATTTAAATAAACAGACGCAATCAATGGCAAGAAACAAAATAAAATATAAAACAAACACAAACATGCAATCTGAAAAAACCCAGTTAGCAAATCCTTTAGAATCAGCGCGCAAACACATGCCGCAAAAAAAATAAAGAAAAAATGGCAGCAGCGCGCAAGAAATTAAAAAATAAAAAATTAAGAGGAAAAAGAAAAAACTGTCTTTCAATGGGAGATAAAATTATTCGATATACAAGAAGAAATCATATATTATGTATAAAAGTAACATCAGAAAGCATTATTTTGCTGAGAGGGTGGTGGATACATGGAACAGTCTTCCAGTTGAAGTGGTAGAGGCCAAAACAGTGATTGAATTTAAGCAGGCATGGGATAGGCATAAGGCTATCCTAAACAAAAGATAAATCCAGGTAAAGTATCCATGTAATTGGGCAGACTAGATGGGCCGAAAGGTTATCTGCCGACATTTTTCTATGTTTCTAAATCAAAATCTAATCAACTAAAATAAAATGCTACGAGCCAGAACTCCAGAACACAATAGAGCTACACTATGGACACAAAGACAAACAACTCAACGCTAGAAACATCTTTCAGTTTCCCGGGTGAGTTACATAACGAATACTCAGCACCAGAACTTCATCAGGGAACATCAACATAATGAGTGAGTCACCGCTCATTAACAGTTCTCTATCAGGCGAGTTAAGATAAACAAACAGAGCGTCCTACAACAACACAGTGGCTCTCACAGACAGCCTCCCCATGGAAGCAAAGATTCTTTCATCTATATAGGCAATTGTTTAACATGAAATAAATCATATTAGACAATTGAATTATTAAATCCCACTTCTGACACCAACTGTTAAGTTCTAATTTCCATTATAATTACCATAAACCTTTTTCAAGTTTCTTCTTATATATCAAAATTGAAGTAAGGCGCTGCGCGACTCTGATCAGAGGAGACGATAGACCCAACCACACCGAGATATGGCAGATTATCATCTGATCAGTCCGTGGTCTGTCAGGTTTGTTTATTGTTTCAACATCCAATAGAAATGTTCGTTATACATAAAAACTTCCTGCAGTTTTCACTCCCAACATAGGAATGTGATACAACAACCAATCAGAGCAGATACATTTCTACATCATGTAACAAAGATTTTGCGGGCATTCTAAGTCAACACAGGATATCTATTTCCATCACCCCGCTGACTAGCCTCGAGAGGAAACGAAATTGAACAGACACCGTGCTGGAAAAAGGAGGGGGGATTTCACACTAATGCAAAAATTAAAAAACTACCTATCATATTAAAATACCTTTCAGTATTACGAAGTTCGTGCAAACGATGCGCGTTAACGCCCAACGCGAGTGACCCTGCGCAAACCCAGTGCGAGCGCAAGTTCGTGCGCGCATCCAATACTTAACATTGTGCTGCCCAATGCGTTAGTGGGCTGGTGCGCGAATGGTATTAAAATCTTCGTGCAACAAAAGTTACGCGCATTTTCGTAACGTCTTTGGAAAGCAGGTGGTAACTGTAAATGTGATCATTTTGGGCTAAACGAAATACACCAGCACGGAAAAAAAATACAGCACAGTACAGGTACACATTCTACACATACCCAAACAATAACATTTATAAATTGAGTCATTGTTAATTTTTTCTTTTTTTGGCTGATGGTTGTTAATTTTTTATTTTCCTTTTTTTTTTGATGTTGGCTGATTCACGTGACAAAACATTCTGCCCACCGATTCCTGCAAGCAACGTTCAGTTGCGAACGGCTTTGTGCGTCGGATTTGCGCAAGAAAAATCTTGAAGGAAGGAAAAATGCGCTCTGATCATAATACCACGTTAATTTTTGCGCGTTAACAGGTTTTTCGTGCGTAAAAAAGATTGTGCTGTGCGAGCGCAGAGAATGTAATAGGGCTCTAAATATTTTCTAGGAATGTAAGGCTTATGATTTAGAAGCTTGCTGTGTTTGTAAGAACAAATGGTGTCTTGTTTATTTGAGACTTGGAGTTATTCACTAAGGGGCATCATTCGCAATTGTTGCAAATATGGGGAAATTCGTGAAACCACAATGAACAACGTTGACAAACAGCACTGACTTTGGACTCCATTTCAACCCTGGTGTAAACTAGGGATGTGCGTTTCGGGTTTCGGAATTTCGGAATTTTCACGAAATTTCCCGATTCGTGCTTTCGGATGCGGCCGATTTTCGGAAAATTTTTAGATCCGAAAATGTCAGATCCGAAAAATTTTCCGAGCCAAAACGAAATATTTTCGGAATTTTCGAATGGACTTAAAATGTGTCAAATCGAAATTTATTGCTTTGAAACGAGGAGAACAGACGTTCCGGAAAAACGAAAATTTCCGTAATCACGAGAAGTCGATACAAAAAATGAGCAAAGTGACACGAAAATTCGAAAAATGGTCGATATTCCGAAAACATGTACAATTCCGAAAAACGAAAATTTCCGAAATCACGAAAAGTCGATACAAAAAACGAGCTAAGTGACACGAAAATACGAAAAATGGTCGATATTCCGAAAAATGTACACGAAAAACACGTCGAGCCGAACCGAATCGAAACAGAAATCGGTCGAAACGAGCCGAATCGAAAAGTTTGAAAATCCGAATAATCGAATTGAATGGAACCGAAAAAAAAATCGATGCACAAGCCTAGTGTAAACATAACCGGAGCTGTTGTAATCTTCCCAGAGCCATTGTAGTCTATGGAGTTGCTTAGTTTACAACAGCAAGGATTAATGTTGGAAAACAGACGGTTGTTTTTGTATTAAATGTATGTACTGTGACTTTTCATTCTTTACGGTTTCAGTTGTTTGTAACACCGGCGAAAATACTCCAGAGATTCATAAGGTGGCAATCTCTATAGACCTTCTGTACAAACTACCATGACAACCATGGTAGAAAGCGACGCTGGACATCTTTGGCAGAAACAGCAATCCCTATTCCACACTTGACGAAAGTATAACTACAGGAGAAGTAACTGTCACGGATCCCCCTGATACTAGAGTGGTGGTCCCTATACGCAGGACACTCTCTACCCTTCCGATCCTTAGAGTGGTCGTCACGACTAGACAGACTACAAGAATGGCAGTACAGAGCACGTACAAGAGAGACGTCACGGATCCCTCTGCTTTATCTGAGTAGTGGTTTCTAGACACAGAACAGTCTCTACCCTTCCGATCCTTAGAGTGGTCGGCACGACTAGACAGACACAGAATGATACACAAGAAGTTAGAATAATTAGCTCTTCCCAAGACCCTAACAACACAAGGGGTAGTCTGATGCGTGCTTAGGGTGCCACACAGACTGACCTCAATACCAGAATTAGAAGAGTTGATGCCAATACCAGGGGTTATGCACAGAATGGTTCGTTCGCCAATGCCAGGGATCATACACAGAGTGGTTCGTTCGCCAATGCCAGGGGTCATACACAGAATAGTCGTTTGCCAATGCCAAGGGGTCAATACACAGAATAGTCGTTTGCCAATGCCAAGGGGTCAATACACAGGATAGTCGTTTGCCAATGCCAAGGGGTCAATACACAGAATAGTCGTTTGCCAATGCCAAGGGGTCAATACACAGAATAGTCGTTTGCCAATGCCAAGGGGTCAATACACAGAATAGTTGTTTGCCAAATATACAAGAGCTCTGCGGGAAGTAACTACCACGTCAGGGCACCGGCATTTCTGAGAGCCTGGGCTTTAAACCCGGCGGGTCCGCGTCAGCCCGCCAGGCCCCGCCCCCCGGCTTCCCCACGTGTGCGGAAGCGACCGCAATATCATTCGGCGCCTGGCCAGCGAGCAGCGAGGAAGCTGCTGCCAGGCGCCGGGGTGCGGGGGCACCGTGACAGAACCCCCCCTCTACGGGCGGCCACTGGACGACCCCCAGGGGCGCGGGGATGAGCCAAATAGAAAGCCCTCACCAACCGAGGAGCATGAACCTCAGTAGCCGGAAGCCAAGAGCGATCCTCTGGGCCGTAGCCCACCCAGTCAACCAAGTACTGAAGGACCCCCCTAGAAACCCTGGCGTCCAGAATGGCCTCAACTTCAAACTCCTCCTCGCCCTCCACAGAGACCGGAGGAGGGGGGACACGGGCCCTGGTGTACCGATTACACAAAAGTGGTTTCAAAAGGCTCACGTGAAACACATTGTGTATCTTGATATGGGAGGGCAGAGCCAGAGCATAGGAGACCGGATTGATTCGCCGCAGAACCTTATAGGGGCCTATGTACCTGGGTGCCAGTTTCATGGAGGGTACTAAAAGCTTAATGTTGCGTGAAGAAAGCCAAACCCTGTCCCCAACTTGATACACGGGTGCCGGCCTCCTGTGTCTGTCGGCTTTGATCTTCTGGGTAACACTACTATCCTCCAGTGCCCGTTTAACCCTTCCCCAGGTTTCTTTCAATGACACTAAATGCTCATCCAGAGCAGGAATCGCGGTATCAGGAAACGTAGCAGGGAGCACGGGAGGATCAAAACCGTAAACAGTGAAGAAGGGGGAACGTCCTGTGGCTTCGCTTACTGCACTGTTCAAGGCATACTCTGCCCACGGTATCAGGTCTGACCAGTTATCTTGTCGTTCGGATATAAAGCACCTGAGATATTTTTCTATATTTTGGTTGGCTCGTTCCGCCGCCCCGTTGGTCTGGGGGTGATAGGCCGAAGAGAAGGATAGGTCTATCCCCACACTCTTGCAAAACCCTTTCCAGAATCTGGAGACGAATTGGGTCCCCCTATCCGAGACAATCCCAAGAGGAATACCGTGTAAGCGGACCACATTGGAAACAAAAATGGGCACCAGTTCGGCTGCCGAAGGAAGTTTCCGAAGAGGAACATAGTGACCCATTTTGGAGAATCGATCTATGACCGTGAGTATTACAGTATTCCCTCTAGACTCAGGTAACTCTACTATAAAATCCATAGCTAAATGCGACCATGGTCGTTCGGGGATTGGCAGAGGCTGGAGTAAACCAATAGGCGCTGTTTTGGGACTTTTATGTCTTGTGCACACTTCACACACGGTTATGTAATCTTTAACGTCACGGCGCACCGTGGGCCACCAAAGGAGTTTACGTATACTAGACACTGTTTTGGTGATCCCCATGTGCCCAGAGATTTTGTTATCATGATACAGTTTTAATACCTCTTCCCTTTCGTTCTCAGGTACAAAGAGTTTCGCAGGAGGTCTCCCCCAGGAGCTGTGCCCTGGGCGGTCTGCAATCTTAACATTAGAGGAGACGAGACACTAATCGTGGTAAGTGCTATAATCCTTTCCTGGGGTACAATGGGATGCTGATCTTGGATGTTATGTTCGTATGACTCGTACTGTCTTGACAATGCGTCTGCTTTAATGTTTCTCGACCCAGGTCTGTATGTGAGGACGAAATTAAAGCTGGAAAGAAACAATGACCATCTCGCTTGCCTGGCATTCAACCGTTTAGCGTCTCCAATGTACGTGAGATTCTTATGATCGGTTATGATGACAATGGGGTCCCTAGACCCCTCTAATAAGTATCTCCATTCCGTCAAGGCTGCAATAACTGCTAACAATTCTCTGTTTCCGATATCATAGTTCCTCTCTGCCGGGGACAACTTTCGGGAATAGAAGCCGCATGGATGCAAGGGCTTGTCGGGTGCCTCCCTTTGGGACAAGACTGCACCAAGACCTAGCTCGGAGGCGTCAACTTCAACCTGGAAAGGCAGAGCCGGATCAGGATGTCGGAGAACAGGGGCAGTGGTGAAAGCCTGTTTAAGTGCCTCAAAGGCTTGACTGGCCTGGGGTGTCCACTTCTGATTCACCACCCCCTTTTTAGTCATAGCCGTGAGGGGAGCTATCAAGGCCGAGAAATTTTTAATGAACCTCCGGTAGTAGTTAGTAAACCCCAAAAACCTCTGGATGGCTTTAAGCCCTTGGGGTAAAGGCCAGTCAAGAATCGCTGAGAGTTTTTTAGGATCCATTTGGAAACCTTCAGGGGTTATTATATACCCAAGGAAGTGCACTGTCTCTATGTCGAATAAGCATTTCTCTAGCTTACAATATAACCCAGCCCTCAATAGTCTCTTCAACACTTGTCTCACGTGGGCGTG
Source organism: Leptobrachium leishanense (assembly GCA_009667805.1). Lineage (NCBI taxonomy): Eukaryota > Metazoa > Chordata > Amphibia > Anura > Megophryidae > Leptobrachium > Leptobrachium leishanense. Next base: position 25,784 of record RXON01001243.1, on the reverse strand, counting down.
ATGAGTCTCCTTATCAGGAGAGTATATCAGGATGTCGTCCAGATATACTATAACGAACGTTTGCAGAAAATCCCTTAGGGTGTCGTTTATGAGGTCCTGGAAAACGGCTGGCGCATTGCATAACCCAAAGGGCATCACCAGGTATTCATAATGCCCGCTACGTGTATTAAAAGCCGTTTTCCATTCGTGCCCCTTCTTAACCCTGACCAGGTTGTACGCTCCGCGTAAATCAAGTTTCGTATAAATACGGGCCCCTTTTAAACGGTCGAACAATTCGGTTATAAGAGGTATTGGGTATGCATTTCTTATGGTAATCCTATTTAACCTCTATAATCGATGCAAGGGCGCAGGTCACCCTCTTTTTTGGAAACGAAAAAGAAACCTGCTCCTGCTGGAGAGGAGGATCGTCTGATGAATCCTCGCTCTAGATTCTCCCTTATATATTCCTCCATAATGTCATTTTCCCTTTGAGACAAGGGGTATACGTGTCCTCTAGGAGGCATAGTACCAGGGAGTAACTCTATAGCACAGTCATAAGGACGATGCGGTGGTAGGACCTCAGTCCTGGTTTTAGAGAACACCTCCTTTAGCGCCATATAACATTCTGGGACTTCAGTGGACAAAGGAGGTGCTGTGGCAATGTTGAGACTACCAATCACATTAACCCTGCCCAGGCACTTTGACTGGCAACTAGGACCCCAACACATTATATCTCGCTGGCCCAGTCAATCACCGGGTTATGTTCTGTCAACCATGGGAACCCTAGAACGACAGGACATGAGGGAGAGTCGATAACCTGGAATCGTATGGTTTCACAGTGCAGAACTCCTGTAGTCATGCACACATCGATAGTGTCGTGTGTGATATGGGGACATGACAGGGGTTTCCCGTCTATGGCTTCTACCATAAGAGGCCTCTCCTTTAGAACCAGAGGTAAGAGGTGGTTGGCAGCAAAACATCTATCCATAAAATTACCTGAGGCTCCAGAGTCTAGGAATGCCTCAGTCTCGAGGTGAACCCCCTCCCAGGTGAGGGAGATGGGTAACAGAATCCGAGTTTTTTTTTTTTCATCATCCACAAAGGAGGCATACAGAGAACCAATAACCTGGGTATTACTTGTCTTTTGACCTGATTTGCCACTCTCACCCCTGCTACCCCTGGGTCTCTGAGGACATTGAAGGCGGAAATGATCTGCCCCGGCACAATAAAAACAGAGCCCCCTTTCTCTCCGGTGAGCTCTCTCTGCCTCTGAAATACCCGTTTTACCTATCTGCATAGGTTCAATGGCCGGTACATCGGTCTTAACGGTCTCCAGGTTACCTGATGCAGTGGTATGCCTGGGTACTAAGGGTAAAGGAGGTAGGACCCTTCTGGGTCTGTCTCTGGTGTGTCTCCTTTCCCTGATTTGATCGTCCATGGCGATGCAGAAATCAATCAAATGATCCAGATGTTCTGGTAATTTTAGGGGAGCCAATTCAAACATAAACGCCTCGTTCAGACCTTCGGTAAAGGCCAGGGTTAAAACGTCGTTCGGCCAGTGTACCTCAGAAGACAAAGTCTTAAATTCTATGGCATAGTCGGAAACCCTCCTATTACCTTGTTTGATGTGAAACAGGGATCTACCCGCATTGGTAGCCCGTCTAGAGGGATCAAAAGTACGCTTTAACTCGGAGGTAAAACCCTCATAGTCATATATGATGGGTTTCTTGTTCTCCCACAAGGGCGTGGCCCATAATAAAGCTTTTTCGGTCAAGTGATTAATCAGATAGCCTACTTTGGCTTTATCAGACATACAGGACCCGGGATTGTTTTCGAATAAGATCTCGAGTTGGGTCAGAAAGCCCCGGCATAAGTTCGGTGTTCCGTCATAACGTACGGGTGCTTTCATACTGAGCCTACAACCCTCGAGAGCGGCCGAACTGACCCTAGGCACTACTGGGTCTGGCGGGCTTGCAGTACCAGAACTGGATCGGTTTAGCAGGGTTTGCAGGGCAAGAGCAATCTGGTCCATTCTATGGTCCTGCTCTTCTTGTCTGGCTGCAATACGTGTCAATTGATTAGAGAGGTCTGCGGGATCCATGGCCCTGACGTAATGTCACGGATCCCCCTGATACTAGAGTGGTGGTCCCTATACGCAGGACACTCTCTACCCTTCCGATCCTTAGAGTGGTCGGCACGACTAGACAGACTACAAGAATGGCAGTACAGAGCACGTACAAGAGAGACGTCACGGATCCCTCTGCTTTATCTGAGTAGTGGTTTCTAGACACAGAACAGTCTCTACCCTTCCGATCCTTAGAGTGGTCGGCACGACTAGACAGACACAGAATGATACACAAGAAGTTAGAATAATTAGCTCTTCCCAAGACCCTAACAACACAAGGGGTAGTCTGATGCGTGCTTAGGGTGCCACACAGACTGACCTCAATACCAGAATTAGAAGAGTTGATGCCAATACCAGGGGTTATGCACAGAATGGTTCGTTCGCCAATGCCAGGGATCATACACAGAGTGGTTCGTTCGCCAATGCCAGGGGTCATACACAGAATAGTCGTTTGCCAATGCCAAGGGGTCAATACACAGAATAGTCGTTTGCCAATGCCAAGGGGTCAATACACAGGATAGTCGTTTGCCAATGCCAAGGGGTCAATACACAGAATAGTCGTCGTTTGCCAATGCCAAGGGGTCAATACACAGAATAGTCGTTTGCCAATGCCAGGGGTCAATACACAGAATAGTTGTTTGCCAAATATACAAGAGCTCTGCGGGAAGTAACTACCACGTCAGGGCACCGGCATTTCTGAGAGCCTGGGCTTTAAACCCGGCGGGTCCGCGTCAGCCCACCAGGCCCCGCCCCCCGGCTTCCCCACGTGTGCGGAAGCGACCGCAATATCATTCGGCGCCTGGCCAGCGAGCAGCGAGGAAGCTGCTGCCAGGCGCCGGGGTGCGGGGGCCACCGTGACAGTAACAGCAAGAAACGCCCTATAAAGGGTGTAAGTGTGAAGGCGCTAAATGCTGTTCCTTATGATGGAATATACACGGCTGCTCACCAAACAAGTGTATCCTCCACTCCCAAAGGTATAGAAAAACTAAACGCCAAAGGCATATGGGAGCGCATAGGTTATAAACAGATAAGGATAATAGGTGTCAGTCACAAATACCATATATGATATTAATCAATACAGCAAAGTATTCTGTGAATATTATGGTAGAGTAGAGGTATTCTGCTTCATAGATACAGCCTCGAAAAGTCACCAGTTCCTGTAGAGAAGAAGAAAAAAGGACTATCGCGCAATATATCCTGCACCAGAAGATAATATAGCACACGAAAACTTTAGGAATAAAACTCACAAGAGTGGAGTCTCCAAGACTCTAGTGGTAAAACTCTGAGCCTCTTTTGGGGGCTCCTCCCACAAACGATGGTTGAACCAAATCAGGTTGATCCAAATCAGGTGCTGCAGAGCCTCCTGCCCAGGTGGCTCAGAACAGTCGCCTTGGACCTCTTGTGGTTTGAGGGGGTCCCACCTGGTCTCTCCCGAAATGGTCCGTATCCTACTGGACTCAAGGGGCTACATTACATTCTGGGTGCTAACGTTAGCTCTCACCTGAGTGAGCATTAACGTTAGCCCAGGTAGCCACTGCATATTACAATCCAAACGCTACCGAGTTAAGAAACCCGTTAGCGGTTGGTATCGTGGGCTTTTCAGCGCAAGGTTACTGTATTTTGCACTCCCTAATCAGCGCTGGATTACAAAGTCCCAGCGCTGATTAACGTCCAGCTGCGGTTAACAAAATGTTAACCACAGCCTGGACTTGGTGCTAACCGATTCCGCTGGTGCAGAATCTATTAGCACCATCCAAAACCCCCCAAAAAATCCAGATACTCACCTATTATCCCGTGGCGAAGACCGCGGCTCCGTCCGCCTCCTCGGCCCGGCAGGAGCAGGGAGAGACTTTAGGAAAAAGGACAGGGGGATTTTTGCTCTGGAGCCCTGCAGAGCTGCTGTTCTTGGTGCTGAAACATATTTCAGCACCAAGGACAGGGGGATCTTCTGTGTCTCATCACACAGCCAGCAAGTTTTTTTGGGGCTCACTAATTTCTTTAAAACATTTGTGAATTAAGGTGATCTGTGTCTCGTCACACAACCAGTACCACGCTGTATTTTGGGGCTCACTAATTTATTTAAAACATTTGTGAATTGAGGTGATCTTCTGTGTCTCGTCACACAGCCAGCAAGTTTTTTTGGGGCTCACTAATTTCTTTAAAACATTTGTGAATTAAGGTGATCTGTGTCTCTTCACACAAACAGTACCATGCTGTATTTTGGGGCTCACTAATTTCTTTAAAACACTTGTGAATTGAGGTGATCTGTGTCTCGTCACTGGCTGCCAGCTATCAGTGTGTCTCACTGAGTTATACCAGAGTTCTTTAAATCTTTATACCAGAGTTGAATCAGAGTTCTGTATATATTAGTCTATAAATCACTCACCATGTCTGAAACGCTTGTCCTTTCTAACTGGTGCTGGCCGTCTTAAGCAGCAGCAACATACAGAGGACTTGGTGGATTGGCTAACCAGGCCATCCTCATCCTCCGAGTCCTCTGACAGCCAGGCTTCTAGTGCTTTACAGTCCACATCAGCTGCCAAATCATCTAATGCAGCCTCCATGTCCACAGCTACTCCTGCCGTAGCCTCGCTATCACACACGGAGGAGTCAGCTGAATTGTTTGACTACAATGAGAGTGACATGCTGCTTGAGGATGCGCAGCAAGTACAGTGCTCTGATTCAATCTCTGAGGTTGAGCAAGGGAGTATAATCAACCTAGAGGAAGGGGGTGCCAGTGATGACACACAAATAACTGGCACTCATGTTGCCCCAGCAGCTGCAGCATACTGCCAAGTTGGCTCCAGTGATGAGGAGATAGGGGGTGAAGATGACATTGATGATGAGGTCACTGACTCCACCTGGGTGCCAGATCGAACTGAGGAATCAAGTGAGGAGGAGGGGGAGGAGGAGGAGGCACAGCAAACACGAGGCACAACATCCTCTGTGACCAACCGTAGCACTAGCCAGTCCAAGGCATCACATGTCAGAGCTGCTCCGGTGCAGAGCGCTGTTGTCTCAAAGAACACATGCAGGAACTCTGTTGTCTGGGAGTTCTTTAAGAAATGTGCAGCAGACCACACCGTTGCTATTTGTAATCTATGTCAGATGAGGCTGAAGCGTGGGATAAACACCGGACACTTGGGTACCACGTGATTGAGGCGACATATGAACAAGTGCCACACATCCCGTTGGTGCAAAACTTTGCGTAGGTCCTCCTCCTCCTCATCTGTCCCTACCCGCACTGTATGTCCTGCCATGTCATTGCCTACAACCTCCACCGACAGGGATGATGCTACAGTAATGGATGTACCAGCAGGTCCTTCCTAACAATGTGACATCCCAGTAGCTGAAGATTTACGCAGTCAGATTACGTTGCCGCAGCTGCTGCAGCGAAAGAAAAAATATAGTCCCAACCATCCCCAAGCACAGCGTCTAAATGCCAGCTTAGCAAAATTACTCGCATTGCAGTTGCTGCCTTTCCAGCTGGTGGACTCTGTTCCCTTCCGTGAATTTGCTGAATGTGCTGTACCACAGTGGCAGGTTCCAAAACGCCATTACTTTTCACGCAAGGCCATTCCAGCACTATACCAGCATGTGGAAGACAATGTTATCCAGTCATTGGGAAAGGCAGTCAGCAGCAAGGTGCATGTCACTTTAGACACGTGGTCCAGCAAGCATGGACAGGGTCGTTACATTTCCTTCACGGCACACTGGGTAACTCTGATTGCAACTGGGAGGGATCCAAGACGGGGCTCTGTGCTGGAGCTTGTTCATCCACCACGCCTCCAGAAAGCTGCTTGTATGAGGTCTGTCTGCTCCACCACCACCACCTCTTCCTCCTCCTCCTCCTTCTCTGTCTCTTGCGAAGTGGAAGTTAAACCGACGCCTGACAGGGTCTACCCAATGGCTCAAGCAAAAAGATGCCATACTGTGCTTGAGCTGGTTTGTTTAGGGGACAGGAGCCACACCGGGTCAGAAATTTTGTCAGCTCTGCAGGGGCAGGTGCAGAGATGATTAACACCACGCCAGCTTGAGCTGGGAATGATCGTCTGCAATAATGGCAGCAACCTTCTCTCCGCCCTACGCAAGGGTAAATTGACGCATGTACCATGCCTAGCACACGTCCTAAATCTGGTGGTACAGCGTTTCCAAACCAAGTACCCAGGGCTGCCAGAGCTTCTCATTCAGGCCAGAAAAGTCTGCAGCCACTTCAGACGGTCATTCTCAGCAAGCGTTCGCCTGGCAGAAATTCAAAGAGAATTCCACCTTCCCACAAACCGTCTGATCTGTGACATGCCCAACAGGTGGAACGCGACATTAGCAATGCTGCAGCGTCTGCACAAGCAGCAGAGGGCCATCAAGGAGTACCTGTGTGAGTATGGCACAAGGACAGGTTCAGGTCAACTTGGTTTTTCCCCCCCCCCCACAGTGGCTGATGATCAAGGATCACTGTACTGTCACCGTTTGAGGAGGCAACGAGGATGGTGAGCAGGGACAGTGCATGCATCAGTGACACAATTCCTTTAGTGTTCCTGCTGGAGCACACTCTGCGGGGAATTATAGATGTGGCTCTAGAGGCAGAGCAGCGAGAGGAAGAGGAGGCCTTCCCTAGCTCTCAAGGCCCCAGTCTTTCCGCAGACAGCATTCCAGTGGGTCCTACTCAGATCAGACAGGAGGAGGATGAGGAGGACTATTTAAGTAGTGGGGGCATTGAAGGTGGGGATTTCTCAAGGGAGGGTTTTGTGTGCCCAGAAACAGAAGGGCTAGTGCGTGGCTGGGAGGAGGAAGTGCACGATACAGTCATCCTCATTGACCAGGAAGACTCGGAAACTAATGCCACCTCAAACCTATGCTGCATGGGCTCCCTAATGATGCAAAGCCTGCTAAAAGACCCCAGGATTCGTGCTATCAAGGAGAGGGATCATTACTGGTTGGCAACCCTTCTTGATCCACGATACAAGGGGAAAGTTGCAGAGCTCATCCTGCCCGCACAGAGGGAGCACAGGATGAAGAAACTTGAGGATGCTCTAAAGCGACACTTGTGTAACACCTTTCCAGGCACTGGTAGATTACCAAGTGCTGACACACGTGCTTCTGAGGCTGCGGGTGATCAGAGGAATAGCGGTGAAGGCCAGGGCCACTTGACTGATGCTTTTTTAAATTTTTTAGTCCATGACGCCCAAGGATGTCAAATGTAGGCACCCATTGCCAGCGTCTTCACCATATGGTGCAGGACTACCTAGGGGCAGGGGCAGACCTGGATACCTTTCCAGCAGATGATCCACTGGCTTACTGGGTGTTGAGATTGGATCACTGGCCAGAACTTAGCCAATATGCTATGCAGCTACTAGGTTGCCCTTCATCTAGCGTGCTTTCCGAAAGGACGTTCAGTGCCGCTGGAGGTTTTGTCACAGACAAAAGAGTGCGTCTGTCCACCGACTCTGTAGACTGGCTGACATTTATAGAAATAAATCAGTCCTGGATCAGCAGCTATCAATCCCCTGATGCTGAAGTAATGGAATAGATAGGGGATGTCCTCTTCTGCATTCACAAAACCTCCAGCACTGAACTCTTCCACAATACCACAAAAGGGTTACGGTGTGAGGGCACTTGCTGCCATGAAAGGCACATTATTTGGCTGCACTGAAACCTGTGCCAGATTTATATCATTTTATTTTTTTGAACCGCAGTGTCCAACCCTGCACTCTTCCACAATACCACAGAGGGGTTACTGTATGATGATACTTGCTGGCCTGACATTAAAGGCAGAATATCTGGGTGCACTGACGCCCATTACCAGATAAAAAACTTTTCAATATAGGACCGCAAGGTCCACCCCTGCACTCTTCCACCATAACACAGAGGGGTTACTGTATGATGATACTTGCTGGCCTGGCATTAAAGGCAGAATATCTGGGTGCACTGACGCCCATTACCAGATAAAAAACTTTTCAATATAGGACCGCAAGGTCCACCCCTGCACTCTTCCACCATAACACAGAGGGGTTACTGTATGATGATACTTGCTGGCCTTGCATTAAAGGCAGAATATCTGGGTGCACTGACGCCCATTACCAGATAAAAAACGTTTCAATATAGGACCACATGGTCCACCCCTGCATTCTTCCACAATACTACAGATGGGTTACTGTATGATGATACTTGCTGGCCTGGCAGTCTTGCACCAAAGGCAGAATATCTGGGTGCACTGACGCAAATTCCCAGATTCATATCTTTTTAATAGATTCATAGATTCATATCCACAGAGGGGTTACGGTGTGTCGGCACTGTTGCCGACGCTAAAAGCCCAATTTTAAAGCAACTATTGTTACTTTCATCCAAAGCCTGCATAAGTTTCACAATAATTTAGCCAAAAAATCACTAAACTTTTTCTGCGCGTCCAAAAATGTCTTTTCATACAGGCTGCCGCCCCAAGCAGTTGTGTATGGATAGATTAAAGGAAAAGCATTTACCGTCATATGAAACGTCATTTTTTTGTTTTTAAGTGTTTCTATACATCCTAGAAATCTGCCACTTCACGGGCAGGTTATGGGGACCTCCTAGGCACGATATTTGAAGGAATTTTTGGTTTTTATTTTTCACCCTTATTTCATGGAAAACTCACTGTCCCTATAAAAACTTTTTTTTAAACTTTTTGTCCTTGTTTCCTGTCCCCCAGGGAACTACCCGGACCCCCATACACCTTTTATGGCAAATATGTAGCATATATGCCCTCTTGGAGGGCACTCTAAAAAACCGAATTTTCAGCCCCATTGACTTGCATGGGGTTCGGGTTCGGTCCCGAACAAATGGGAAGTTCGGGTTCGTGCTCGAACCGAACTCGGGGAGTGTTCGGCTCATCCGTAGTGTTGAGGAGACGCCATGCGCAACTGTAATCGTGTCAAAGTAGTTGAAGGACCAGCTCATGAGTAGAAGCTGTAAGCCGAGACAGGATGAAACGAGCTCCATAGAAATAAGGGAAAGCGAGAGTTAATTTTTAAAGCCGGGAGTGACCAAAACAAAAGCGTATTAAAAAATGGAACCAAAGAAGTGGGGATTGTGGGAATTGTGTTCCGCTGTTACTGTGTGTAAACCATTTACCCGACTGGGATTTAATAATTAGACAGATATATTTCTTGTGTTGTAAAGAAGAAAAGGCGACACTTTGATTGCGTCAAGTCATTAAATATAGGACGAGGCATCTCTCTAGCTCTTCATTTTCTGTTTCTCTCTCTCGCTATCATTCTTTTCATCTATCTTTCTCTACATCTTTCTCTTTATCCCTCTTTCTTCTCCTTTGTGTCTGTCTTTTTCATCATTTTTCTTGTCATCTTTCGCTTCATATTTTTCCATCTCTTGGTCTTTATCGTCTTCTCTCATTTTCTCTTCATCTTTCTCTGTCTCTCCCGCTCTTATTTTTCTTTGTCTCTCACTCTTTATCTTCACCTCTTTTTTTAGCTTTCTCTTGGTCTTCTATTATTGTCTTTCTCTTCATCTCTTTCTCTCTCTCTCGTGTCTTTCTGTGTCTCTGTATCTTTCTCTTCGTCTCTCTCTCTCGCTCTCTTGGTATCCTTGTCTCTTTCTTTGTCTCTCTCTTTCTCTGTGTCTGTCTCTCTCTCTTTCTCTGTCTCTCTCTTTGTTTCTAACTTTCTCTGTCTCGCTCTTTCTGTCTGTCTTTGTCTCTTTATGTCTCTCTATTTCTTTCTCTGTCTCTCTCTTTATGTTTGTCTTTGTCTCTCTGTCTCTCTCTTTCTGTCTGTCTTTGTCTCTCTCTTTCTGTCTGTCTATGTCTCTCTGTCTCTTTCTTTCTTTCTCTGTCTCTCAAATTGAAATAAGCTTTATTGGCAGCACCAAATTTCACAAGATAGCAGGATCATGAGTGCCAGTGGTTCGGGAATGGTGGGGCCATAGAAGCGGTTTCAATCAAGTGTGAGTAGGTGAGCAGAGGGATGAGTTGCATCAGTGATGTTGTGCTATTATGAAGAGATGGGTTTTGAGGGATTTATTGAAGGCCTGAAGGTCTGGAGTGAGTTTGATAGGGTGAGGCAAGTCATTCCACAGGACTGGTGCTGCCCTTGAGAAGTCTTGGAGGCGAGAGTTGGCCGTGCGTGTGTAGACCAATGACAGGTGGAGATCACCTGTTGAGCGGAGTTGTCTAGATGGGATGTGCTTGCGGAGTAATGAAGACATGTAGGGAGGGGTTGAGTTATTGAGTGATTTGAGCGTGAGCGTCAGTATTTTAAACTGTATCCTGAAACGTACAGGAAGCCAATGGAGGGACCGGCAGAGGGGGGAGGTATGCGAGGTGCGTCTGGTGAGAAAAATAAGCCTGGCCCTGCATTCATTACAGATTGTAAAGGGGCAATACGGGAGTTGGGGAGGCCAATAAGAAGCGAGTTGCAGTAGTCAAGTCGTGAAATGACAAGAGCCTGAACCAGCACTTTTGTGGTATCTTGTGTCAGAAAGGGGCGGACACGGGCAATGTTTTTGAGTTGAAAATAACAGGATTTAGTCACTGTCTGGATGTGGGAAGAGAACGTTAGGTCAGAGTCAAAAGTGACACCATGGCAGCGAGCTTGAGGTGTTGGGCTAATGGGTGTTCCATTTACTCGTAGAGAGATAGGTAGTATTCGGCATATGGGGAGGTTATATGGGATGGAGGACGGGGGGTGGTGGGACATATATGGTGGGGATGGGCAAAGTTCATGAACATTATCAGGGGTAAGGGATAATGTGAAGGGGGATGGGGCGAGTCCGTGTTGGGGATTTATAAGTCCGGGATCCCTCATGTTCCTCTCAGTCTCTGACATTCTGTGACGTACTGGGCAGATATTTTCACCACCGGCTCCTCTTCTCCCAGTAGTTTTCCCTGGAATCTTTAATTAGGGCCTTTATTTGATACTTTGTCAGGTTGCAGGTCGCTCTTTCTGCTCTCTCTCTCTCCTCTCTCTGCTCCCTCTTTCCTTTCTCTCTGCTCGCTCTCCTCGCTCTCCTCTCTCTCCGCTCGCTCTCTCTGCTTGTTCTCTGCTCACTCTCTCTCTCTCGCTCTCTGCTCGCTCTCTCTCCTCGCTCTCTCCTCTCTCTCTCCTCTCTCTGTTCGCTTCTCTCTCCTCGCTCTCTCCTCTCTCTGCTCGCTCTCTCCTCTCTCTGCTTGCTCTCTCTGTTCGCTTCTCTCTCTCCTCGCTCTCTCTTTCCTCGCTCTTTCTTTCCTCTCTCTGCCCCTTCTCTCTGCTCGCTCTCTGTTCTCTCCTCGCTCTTTCTCTCCTCTCTCACCTCTCTCCGCTCGCTCGCTCTCTGCTCTATATGTGTACAGTAAGTGTGAGGAAATTTTGGATGCAAAGGATTGATTTGTGAGCTGAATGAGGCTGAAATGGGACGTGAAAGGGAAGGACGTGTATATGTATAGGTGTGTGAGTGCCTGTGTATGTCAGTGTGACAGAGCGTATACCTGGGAGTGAATATTTTGCCACACAGTGTCCTGGGTTTGGCTTCGAGAAAAGGTGGCAACCCTAGCAGAGGCTGCCGCCTGTGAGTTTTATTGCTGTGGAGCTCTTTGATACACTCATACACACCGCTGTCAGGTATCCCTTATCCCATCTCCTAATTAGTGATGGGCCGAACACCCCCGTGTTCAGTTCGCATTTGAACTCGAACACCTGAAAAAGTTTGACCGCGAACTCGAACACAATTCGAACACAATGCAAGTCAATGGGGCTCGTACGTTTGAAAATTAAGGTCCCCTCCAGAGGGCATATATGCAAGATATTGGCCATAAAAGGTGTATAGGGGTCCGGGTAGTGCCCTGGGGGACAGGAAACAATGGAATGAACTAAAAAAATATATATTTTTTTAACACTTTCACTACTGAATGCTGAGCCATTTCACCGCTTTTGCTCATGTTTAAATGCGATTTGAAGCCATGGGAAATGTTTGACCAACATGGAGTGGGAAATGTTTGACCAACAAGGGGCTATATTACAATCTTCACGCAAACGTTTGCGCCGGCTTAAAAAACATTATCGCGAGGGGTAAAACCATTTGAGCCTAATCCCGTATTACATAGTCCGCGCAACAACCACGCGCAATCATCTACCGCGGGTGAACCTGCGTGAGCTTACTGTACTTACGTCCTATATTTAAAATTGTGAGCACAAATGCGAATGTGCGCTGGTACACAGACGGTATTACAATCTATTTGCGTAATTACCGCATAGCCTTTGCGCGCAGAATTTGAACAACTGCAAAAAGCTGGTATTAATGGCAAATCTGACCAACCTGGCCGAAACCAAAATACACCAGCCCAGTAGAAAATGCAGCAAAGTAGAGTTGCCCCTTCAACACATACCCAAACCAATAAAATGGAGAAGATGTGTGTGCATTTATTATCGCTGCAGCATATATGCTCAGATTGACTGTGGCAGACGCAATTTTTTAACGTGAGATAATTGTGGTTCATTATTCTGATTGGCTGAATCGCGAGACAAAAACTGTTCGCACACTGGTTTTTGAGCGAGACGTTACTGCGCGAGCATTTGGCTGCTTCCTGTTTGCGCGCGGTATTGATCGGCGGATGAAAAGACGCGCAAGGATTGTAATTCCAGCGGTGATTTGCGCGCGCAAAAGTTTAACGTTTGGCGCAAAGATTGTAATATAGCCCAAAAAGTGGGAAATGTTTGACCAACAAGGAGTGGGAAAAGTTTATGAATCTCATAGGCTTCAATGTTAAAAGATATTCCCGTTGTAATTCAATGTACAATAAACTGTTTATTATTATATTCTGCAGTAAAGCGTCTCTTTATATTTGGATTTTTTAGGATCTTTTAAGCAATTTTTAGAATTTTGTTTGAAAAAACATTTCTCAAACTTTCCGCCAACGTCCTGAAAAGTTCGAAAAATAAATTCTTTTAGAATTTGCAATAATTTATACCCCTGTATCTATGGAGCCCTAAGGGCTAGAGGGACATATGAGGTATCATTGGAAAGGTCAGCTTATAACCAAGTTAGATTTATGTAAAAATAAAATATCTATTAAAATAATATTTTTCTCTTTTTTATTTTCTAACAGGGCACTATTATTCAGTTTACTAAAGTGAACAATGATGCTGCACTAACTCACCTCATTTACCATACTGCCAGCAAGTGTGTATCTGGTGAAGCAATGCATTGTTTAATTCACAAGCTAGACCGTGGCGCTGCACTGAGGACAGACAGGGGGACTTTGGAGCCTGCATCTCTGAATTGCACAGCGCACAAGGTTAGGTGAGGTGTCATTGGAAAGGTCAGAGTCTGGTCTTTACAATGATACCAAACATGATCATGTAATGTGTAAAAAGAAAAAGTAAATGCAAAATATTTTTTTCTGTTCTACAGCAGAGGCAATATAAAACAAACAATGCCAATGCATTCAATGGCCTCCTCCTTTAACCATTCTACCCCACTGACTCCCTCACTCCCTGCTCACTCTTCTACTATGTCTTCCTTTTCTCCGCTCTCGGAGGAGAAGGTCTCAGAACCTCTCGTCCTCCTGCCCAACCACCTGATCCCATTCCATCACACCTTATGCGGCCTGTCCTACCAGCTACTGTCCCTGCTTTGACTCATATTTTGAACCTCACCCTCTGTATTCAAACGTGCTTTGATCACCCCCATTCTAAAAAAGCTATCTCTTCATCCTACCTCCCTCTTGAACTATCGTCCCATCTCTCTGCTCTGCTTTGCTTCCAAAATACTAGAACGTCTGGTCTATAACCAGCTCACCGGTTTTCTTGCTGCTAACTTTCTACTCGATCCGCACCAGTCTAGCTTTCGGTCCCAACAATCTACTGAGACTGCTCTGACCAAAGGTGACTAATGTTATAGCTGCCACTGAAACCAAAGGTCACTTCTCCCTCCTTCTTCTTCTTCTTGACCTTTCAGTTGCATTCAACACTGATCACCCTCTCCTGCTCCTCACGCTGCTCAACTTGGTTTCAGTGACATTGCTCTCTCCTGGTCCTCTTCCTGTCTCTCTTTTCGCTCCTTCAGTGTCTCCTTCACTGGTGGCTCTTAACCACCAGTTCCTCTTTCAGTTGGGGTACCTCAAGACTCTGTTCTGGGTCCCCTACTCTTCTCGATCTATACCGCCTCTTTGGACAACCTCATCTCTTCCATTGGACTTCAATATCACCTCTATGCTGACGACACCCAAATCTACCTTTCCTCTCTCGATCTCTCTCCTCCGGTGTTGGACCGTGTTACAGCCGGCCTATCGGCTGTCTCCGACTGGATGACTTCCCGCTTCCTAAATCTCAACCTCTCGAAAACTGAACTTCTCATCAAATACCCTATTCGCCCTCACCTAATGTGTCACCCCTCTCCTCTTAGATTATAAACCCTGGAGCAGGGTCCCCTCTCCTCTTAGATTGTAAGCTCTGGAGCAGGGTCCCCTCTCCTCTTAGATTGTAAACTCTGGAGCAGGGTCCCCTCTCCTCTTAGATTATAAGCCCTGGAGCAGGGTCCTCTCTCCTCTTAGATTGTAAGCTCTGGAGCAGGGTCCCCTCTCCTCTTAGATTGTAAGCTCTGGAGCAGGGTCCCCTCTCCTCTTAGATTGTGAGCTCTGGAGCAGGGTCCCCTCTCCTCTTAGATTGTAAGCTCTGGAGCAGGGTCCCCTCTCCTCTTAGATTGTGAGCTCTGGAGCAGGGTCCCCTCTCCTTCTGTTCAGTGTTTGTAACATATGTATATTTGTTAGCGCTGTACAATGGGAGAAACAGAATAAGGAATTTGTTGGCTATTTGTAAATACTTGTAACTATATCTAATTAAACTAAGGCAACAGATTCTGCCTCTTCTTTTGATTTAAGCGCAGAGAAAAACAGTTTATCAAAATGTAGTTTTCTTTTAGTTTTTTTGGCTTCAAACGAAAATGTAAATAGTGATTTTGGCATGTTTCATTTTTCTGTTCGGGGAGGTAAGGGCGCTCCACATTTCTGTGCCTACAAGCTCCTGAGGTGCAAATCCAGCCCTGTCTGTGGGTGTGGGGATATGTTCCTCTTTCATTGTGTCCCAAATAGTCTGGCACACTTTCCGTACAATCTCCAAGGTGCCGATCTGCCAATCCGTAAATTGTAATGTAGATCCTGCAAACTGCAGCCATTCACAAGATACCGGGAAAAAAGGAAAAGATGTTTTGTGTTAGGTCAAGTTCATTGAATGTGATAATATGTCATTCTTGTCATGTTTTGCAGCACAAGAAGCCATGTCCAAATGGCGCACCGTTAGGGACAACTATGTGTGGATCTCAAGAAGATGGAGGAATCATCGCGGTCTGGATCAGGGGCAAAGAGGACCCGCACATATGAGTAACAGCTGTCATTCCTCAGAAGGAGCCTGGAGCCAAGACCGAGCGTGAGCAGCATCAATTCTTCAACATCTGGGTCGCAGGATCAACACCCCATCCCACCAATCGCATCATCCAGCTGCTCCATTGATGGTTGAGGAGGAAGGTACTGCTGGTCAAGTGCCGATTACTGAACCTACTGCCACCGACAAACCTCTGTCCATCTGACACCTCCCCCCCTTTTACAATCTGGAGCAGGCCATGGTCACATTCATGGAGTCACATCAGCCACAACCACCACCACTAAGATCCATGGTGGAGGAGAATGATGATCTGGCATTCTTCTACTCCTGCCTGCCCATGCTCCAGAGGAATACACATGAGCAGAAGCTGACTTTCCATGTGCAGACCATCAACACGATCCGCAGCATCCTATCCCAGCTTCCAAACCCACCCATGTCCCGTGGTGCTGTGCCTGAAGCACACTCCGACAGTGGTTACTACGTCAACACCCAAACCCAGCTTCCAAACCCACCCATGTTCCATGGTGCTGAGCCTCAAGCACACCCTGACAGTGCCTACCACCGCAGGTACATGCCAGCCAGGTTCTTTTGACCCTGATGCGCCAGACTATGTGGATTTGTAGTGTGTTTTCCAGACACTTAGGGCCCTATTACATTCTTAACGCAGAAACGCACACGAAAATCACCGCAGGATTTACATTCCTCGGGCATTTTTTCATTCGTCTGGTAATTGTGCTCATAAAACCGACGCGCAAAGATGCTCGCAAAGTACCGTTGCGCGCAGAAATCAGTGAGCGCAATGTAATTTTTAACGCGAGTCCGTCATTTTGTGCGGACTGCGCACAACAGACGTGCGTTCTGACGGAAGACAAGGTAGTGGCCGTCATTTTTGACGGAGCTAGTAAAAAAAAAACATGCGCATCGACGTTCTCCGTTGTGAATCCGCAGTTTGGTACGGTCAGGATGTTACAATTTGCCGTTACCACCAGCTTTTCAAAGACGTTAAAATTTATGCGCGCAAACGCTGTCCCTTATATTTTGCGCTAAGATTGTAATACCATGCGCGCACCAGCGCACAAACGCATTTCCGCTCACAATGTTAAGTATAGGATGCAAGCACTAAATTGCGTTCGCAAAGGGTTCGCGCAGGGTCACTCGCGTTAATGCGTTTTTGCGCGCACGCACAACTGTGTGCGAAGAATGTAATAGGGCCCTTATTAAATAAATTATTGAGTACGTGTGATGGAATGTGTTGCCTGAGCGTGTGTGAGTATACATGTGCGAATGGGCTAGTGGACATATCACTGCAGACCTCACCAGTAGGGGCTCAGCACACCGAGTACATGTCTGGTGACTGGCAGCGAGGTCCTGAATGCTGATTTTTGAGAGTACTTGCCGTAATGCGATGACCAGCATCTCCTCCGGTGGTATGGCGGCCCTCATATTGGTGTCCATCTTTGTCAGTGGCTCTCATACCTTGGACAACAGCTCGTCAAATGAGTTTAGGGACATCCGCAGATAGTTGAAGAACTTCGCCAGGTCCTTCTCTTGGAGTGGCCTGTACAGTGTCACAAAGTGGCCATGGGTGTATCTGCCGGTGTTGATCGGATGAACTCACCACCTTCTTTTCTTTTTTTCTTCAGATACAGGTATGCCATTGCAACAAACAGAACTGCTTCTCCTGCGTCCATCCAATTAATTTGGTTTCTCATATTTCCCTTTTTTTCGACGGACCGTGTGGTGGCTACCGTGTCTTTCGTCAGTACGTCTGTCCATTGTGCTCGCACGCACAGTGCGCTCAGAATGCGTTCGTCTGACATTAGCCTTATTAGCAGCAACATCCCAACACAAGATAGTTATCTGCCACCTCCACTCCCACAGGTCCCCTCTGCCACCCTCTGCCGCTTCCTCCCAGCCACTGAGGAGGAAGTCAATTCCTTATTGTCCTCCTCACATCTCACCACGTGCCCGCTCGACCCCATTCCCTCACATCTAATTCCTCCCCTCTCCTCCTCCCTCACCCCTGCTCTCACACACACCTTCAACCTATCTCTCTCCACTGGCTCCTTTCCATCCGCCTTCAAACACGCGCTAGTTACCCCTTTACTAAAGAAACCATCCCTAGACCCCAACTCTCCATCCAACTACCGCCCTGTATCCCTGCTTCCCTTCACATCAAAGCTCTTAGAAAAACTGTTAAGTTCTAATTTCCATATAATTACCATAAACCTTTTTCAAGTTTCTTCTCATATATCAAAAATGAAGTAAGGCGCTGCGCGACTCTGATCAGAGGAGACGACAGACCCAACCACACCGAGATATGGCAGATTATCATCTGATCAGTCCCTGGTCTGTCAGATTGGTTATTGTTTCAACATCCAATAGAAATTTTGTTATACATAAACACTTCCTGCAGTTTTCACTCCCAACATAGGAATGTGATACAACAACCAATCAGAGCAGATACATTTCTACATCATGTAACAAAGATTTTGCGGGCATTCTAAGTCAACACAGGATATCTATTTCCATCACCCCGCTGACTAGCCTCGAGAGGAAACGAAATTGAACAGACACCGTGCTGGAAAAAGGAGGGGGGATTTCACACTAATGCAAAAATAAAAAAACTACCTATCATATTAAAATACCTTTCAATCGTCTCATTGATCACATATACAATCGTGATCACTAAAATGGATAAAACAAACTAGACAATTAAACTAATTATACCTGGGCCATAGTATCTCGCCTAATACCTGTACGATATACGAAAAGGATTCCCCAAGGAGGCCCTTTATGAGCATAAAATATACTTATCTATCTAGATTCACTCTACCAGCGAACCACACCTGGAGTTTGGGCCAAAATACCTAATCTAGACATTGAATAACTATTTATTCCCGTTTCTCAAAATGTACTTCACCGAACAAGAAAAATATAATAACTTGAATGTAAAAGGTTATTTATGTACTAATCAACATGAGTCAGATCTATATCTGTGTGTTTTCCTATGTTCAGCTCAACTCCACAGACCGCATACACACCTGCATTCATACACACTCTCAAGAAATACATTCTCATTTTCCCAAATCCATTCCTTTCTCACACTTATCTAGGGGATTAAATAAAAAAATAAGATTCCATAATCTAATACCGTAGTCCACAGTGCGAGATCAAGGTTTGGTCTTTTTCAACATCCCAGCTTGAGACGCATAATCATTAAATGTCATCAGAGCTCCCACCATAGGGACTCCTGAACAAGCTGTCTCTTTGCGCTGGTTGCTTATTACCTGTGACCTTTGACCTTGACACAAAATGTCCATGATTCGTTCCATATGCAGTCATTGTGACTGTCAGGTTTCTTGATGATGCGATACGGTTGTAGCAACAATAAAGAAAAGAAAATATGGTATACCCCGCTAATCATATACATCCATTCATTCATTGTCACTCTCAAATGCACGAAAACAATAAAAATGTTAATTTACACAAGAAGAGACACAGATAATAAATTTAAAAATTTCCCCGCAAAGCCTATCGGCCTCACGCAACGAGAAAAAATTATACTACATCTGTACTTCTGACTCATTGTTAGAGAAAAATATATTTTTTGGCTCAACTTTGGCTCAAAAGGGAAATAGCCGAAGTGCATATTAGTGCATATTCCACCCATTTTAAATATCAAAAAAAAAATTAATTACTATCCTATTCAGTCTTGTTCGGTGTTTTGAAACAAACCTGGTGTTTATAAAACACACCAATCCTCAAATGAAATAAAAATAAAAAAAAATAAAACAGCATTCATTTTACCGAATCAGAACTTTCCATTTACCACTATATATGTCATGTAACGTATTTATGCAAATGCATTAAATTATATGTTCCTAAATACATTAATTAACTCTAATTTTAATTGGATGTGATCTTCAATAATCCTAAATGTGTCAGGGAATTTTGAACCATTTTGATTGTAACCAAACAACAATAATAAAATAATAAAAGACACAAAATAATTATCACTTAGACGACAACACAATGATAATACATCAGCATATAAAAATACATTATCTTCTTTCTTTGTCTTCTGTCTTATTGGTTGAAAATAACAGTTTTATAAAACTGACATGTCTTAAGTTTTATTTCCAAATCAATGATCTTCTTTAATCGCATGATTTATTGATGAGTCGTCGATAAACTAGAATGTTTTTTTTTTGTCTGGTGTCTGATAATTCCTTATTATCCAGTTGATGTAACATTGCAATGTGAAATGATAATGTGTTTGAGTAAATTTCCTTCAATTCCAACAGCTTTATCAATATTGGTATCACATAATCTTCCATCTAGCTTGATCAAAGTTGGCATGCATGGGTAATTTTCACCTAAAGTAAAAACTTGGGAAAAAAATGTATTATTAACCTGTCAAAAACTTTAAAATTCATATGGTTAAAATACTTTTAAAATGGAAAAAAAAATGCAACACATTTTTTTTTGGACACAAAGAAAAAAAGTGGTCATGAGAGAGAAAAAATGGAGGAGAGGAGGGGTCATGAGTGAGACAACACGGAGGAGACTAGGAAAGAATGTGAACTTCAATTCAAATAAAAAACACAACAAAAATATTATGAACTGGGAAAAAAAGTATAGAAGGGCATGTTTAAAACTTGACGCGTTAACTAGCACAAAGTTCTCAGAGGAAACTCAGAGAAAAAGATTCTTAATAAATATCTAAAACTACAATCATTATTTAGGATATTGGTTAAAAACAAACATTCAAACGTGAGGTGTTTGTGCAGCTATTGTACAACCTGTTTTATTCCCTCCAAGAATATTCAATGGAGGCACAGTTATACGCTATTGCACTTCACACCAAAAGACAAAAACATCAGACAGCAAAAAAAATAAAACTAGACATCTGACTACCACTGCAGAAAAAGAAAACAATCAAACAATACTCAGATACCAAACTACAACCTTCCATCTCCCTTAGTCAACTAAAATAAAACCAAAAAAACACCTTCTCTCATTTGAAATCTGCCTAAATTCCTTTGTACAGCGCTACTAAACCTGTAGGCGCTTTCCTTTAAACTTTCACTCAAATCCTTCAGCTTTATATCACTTCATCCTCTTAGATTCCAAACAACTAAACATGAACCTACATATATATTCCATTATACAAGTTACAAACACTGTAAATGATCTCAGTCAGCCATTTTGGCAAAACATATAACCTATATTAAGGTGCGGTCAAACCCTTAGTGCTGGACTCAAACAAAGACCAGAGGAAAATAACCGACCACGCCTCTCTTGGGAAAATGTATAACTTTGAGCCCATCACCTTGATACACTAATTTTTTTATATATATATATATATATCATACATCAATTTATAATCCATTTACAGTAAATCCAGCTCCCATAATTACTTTCTTTTGTTCCACTACTGTACGCACGCCGAAGCACTCAAACCGCGCCCAATTCCACAACAGTTACAGTTTTATAAAGCACTAACAGCTCCAGAATTCAACTGCTACTACAGTCCTTCAAGGCATTAGACACATGTCATTTGTATATCCTGTTCAATTATCCCAAATAGATACTCACAGAACAACAAAAATAACTACATATTCCATTATCCAACTTGCACTGCTAAAAGACTACTAGCATTCAAAGAAAAAAAAAATCCTTATACAAACACTTTACACATTAATTATACATTACAAATAAAGAGTTTTTTTAATTAAATAAAAAAAGAACAAAGAGAGAAAAAATGAATGTATGAGAAAGAGAAAAAAGTTAGCAGGCGCTTTTGAAAGTCACTGTAAAAGTAAAGCCCTATTGTCTCCATTTCCTGTTCCTTTTTTTTTTTTTTTTTTTTACACGAGGCACGGCAGTAAAGACTGAAACAAAGCAACCTCGTTTAAGAGAAGCAGTCCCTATACATAAATTACATATAAAAAACATAATATCAAAACTACGAAATACAAAACATCAAAGATAAACACATATATTAATAGTTAGTAAAGACAAACATTTAAATAAACAGACGCAATCAATGGCAAGAAACAAAATAAAATATAAAACAAAAACAAACATGCAATCTGAAAAAAACAGTTAACAAATCCTTTAGAATCAGCGCTCAAACACATGCAGCAAAAAAATAAAGAAAAAATGGCAGCAGCGCGCAAGAAAATAAAAATAAAAAATTAAGAGGAAAAAGAAAAAACTGTCTCTCAATGGGAGATAACTAACTCAGCGCCCCACTACCTGTCCTCACTAATCACCAAATACACCCCAGCCCGCTCCCTAAGGTCAAACAGTGACCTGCGCCTAGCTTCTCCCCGCATCACCTCTTCCCATGATAGACTGCAGGATTTCTCACGCGCAGCCCCCACTCTCTGGAACGCTCTCCCTAGACTTTCCCCTAACTTCTCTTCCTTCAAACGCTCCCTTAAAACGTTCCAATTTAGGGAAGCCTACCACCCAACTCACTGACAAAACCATCAATCACTCTCACCTTACAGTCCTCTCCTCCTGTTTCCAACCCCAACCCTCCTAGATTGTGAGTTCCTACGGGAATAGGGCCCTCATCTCCTCCTGTACTGTTTGTAAAATGTTGTTCAATGTATTGTAACCCTGTCTATACTGTGCTTATTGTACAGCGCTGCGGAATATGCTGGCGCTTTATAAATAAAGAATAATAATAATAATAATAGCAGGTACATCCCATCCCGTCCACTTCGCTCGGCCAATGATCTGATGCTATCAGTTCCTCGTACCCACACCCCTAACTCTCGCCTTCAGGACTTCTCCAGCTGCCCCCTTTCTATGGAACGCCCTCCCCCACAACATCAGACTCTCCCCGTCTCTCCAGTCCTTCATGAAGTCTCTGAAAACGCATTGCTTTAGAGAAGCCTATCTGCTCTCTCCATGATCTCCCACTGTCATTTCCTGCTCCATCTTCCCATTCAGTCCTCATGCAACCCACCACCTCACCTACCCTATTCACCCTCACCTACTGTGTCACCCCTCTCCTCTTAGATTGTAAGCTCTCGATCAGGGTCCTACCTCCTTCTGTTCCGTGCGTGTAACGTGTATGCATGTTATTCTGTCTCTCCCATTGTACAGCACAAAGGAATTTATTAGCGCTTTATAAATACTTGTAACTGTAATAACTGTAACTGGATATATAATTCTGAGGGGTCTGTGCCTGTGTATATAATTCTGTGGGCCTATGCCTGTATGTATAATACTGGGGGTTTGTGCCTGTGTTTATTAAATTCTAGGGGTCTGTGCCTGTATATATATATATATTTCTGGGGGCCTGTGCCTTTCTATATAATTCTGGGGGCCTGTGCCTTTATCTATAATCCTAGGGGGGCTGTGCCCGTGTATATAATTTTGGGGGTCTGCGCCTGTGTATATATAATTCTGAGGGTCTGTGCAGGTGTATATATAATTCTGAGGGATTTTTGTGCCTGTGTATATATTATTCTGGGGGTCTGTGCTTGTGTATATATAATTCTGGGGGTCTATGCCTGTGTATATATAATTCTGGGGGTCTGTGCCTGGTTTTATAGGATTCTCAGTGTGGGTGTGTATATATATATATATATTTTTTTTTCTCGTCAGGCAATGGGGGTTGTGGAATTCTTGGGTGAGGTCCCTCACTTTTTTTTCCCCAGGACTTGACCCCTGGTTCCTTCTGATTTTTATGACTTTTGGCCAGAATCCTCTCTCCACCTACAGGCTGCTTACAGACATATTTTACAGACCTTTTGGTGATTAACCCCTTGTGAATATTAAATAGTAACAGTTTATCACATTATTAGCCCGGCAACCAATTGGTCAGAATGTGCTGATTAAATCAGGTACAGGTGAGTTTCGGGAGGGTCCAGCCTATAAAGGTAATGGACTGAATGAACTCAGAGAGAGATTTGAGGTCAGTTTTATACAGAAACAACCAGAAGACCATCTGATCTCTGAGATAATGGCCACTCCAGGTAAGTTCTGTTTCTGCCCTGATGTTATTTTTAGGTGGTTTCTCTCCCACTTTTATTCTTCTATGTAATAATCCTAATTCTGTGTGTTTTTTTTAATCCCACATGGTTTGCTCTTCTCCTGCTCCTGTTGCATTGTGGGATTATCATTTTCTTCTAGTAAAATTCCTGCAGGGGTAGATGGATCACTTGATCTAGTAACAGTAGGGTTGCCAGATCGGCCATGTTTTCCTGGGCACATATTGCTATTTCGTGCAGAGGGGAGCACAGGGAAAAGTGCTGCCCTGTAACATGTATAATTCATATGCTGCAGGAAATCCAGACTGGTAACCTGGGATTCTGTTCCTTGGTGTATGGAATATACATGCTGCGGGGTGGTGTTTTTCATGCATTGCCCATCAGCAAGGATAAATTTGTGTCCAGGAACACCTGGTCGATCTGGTAACCTCAAGTAACTGCCTTCTCCTGTTAATGCTCGGCATCGCTCCTGATATTCTAGACAGATCGTTCTGTTCCCACACGACCATTGAATGTGTCACGGCTTCTGCGGGTCTAGAATGTGACTTCTTCTTCTCAAGGAATACTGTATTTACGATGATAAACATGGGATGCGTACTCTCCTCCATGCAGGTATACTCGGTGTTCTGGGCAGTGGTGACTCCAGGAACAGTATAAAGGGGGGGGGGGGCAAATAAGACGCCTGTCAAAACTGGGGGGGGGGTACTAATTATCACCACTGAAAAAATCAATCCGTTACAGCTAAGGTTTAACGTTTGGTATCCTTGACCTGGCCTTTCCAATGATGTTAAACATGACCATGTTAAATGTAAACTTTTTTTATACTTTATTAAAAAACAAAAACAAAAAAAAAACAACCCATGCAGCAATATTGCTCACATTTCAATTCTAATGTGAGCAACGATGCTGCGCTTACCACTTTATTTCTATGGGGTGGTGTGCTAAAAATCATGTAATATTTCCCCCCCCCCCCCCCCATTTCAACCTATTATTTTTTTTTTTTTTTTTTTTTTTTTTTTTAGCGCACCCTATAGAAAATATAATCGTAAAGGCTCGGATGATAAAATGTATGTGGGGGGGGGCGGTGACACTACACGCTGTAGATAATTAAATTGAAATGATGTTGCACTGTTCTGTTAGTCGTCAGGCAGGACATGATGTATACATATATTAATTTCTGTGGATCGTAATAAAATGTGACTTCTAAACACGAGCTCAGCGTAGAGCAGTGAAATGGCTCAGCAGTGAAGGGGTTAAATCCAGTAACCTGTGTCTATTTCTCTCTCCCATTGTACAGCGTTACTGGACTTGTTAGCGCTTTATATAAACTGGTAACTGTAACGTAGTTTACCCATTAACCCCTAAAATGCCATTAATCAAGGAAAAATAAAACGTACATTGTGACGGCTAAAACCTTTCTAATGTACAACTAAAACCAAGGCAAAAGACGCAAGTAATGAAATAAATGTCTGACCGTCAACCCTGTCAAAAATGTATTTTTGTTTTACACTGAATGTGGTCATGTTGGGAGTCCTTGGCTTTTCCAATGATTCCTAACATCTCGCTCGACCACATACAAAGCACGGACTGAGCTACAGCGGTCATAACAAGTGGGGGAAGATGGATGCTGATCCCTGGTGGGGGTTCTATGGTTTTGGGGTCAGTCTAGGTGCAATAAAATGTATATTCAGTGTTTTTAAATGTCGGAGTAAGGCTAGGGTCAGACGAACGCATTTTCGCGTTGTCTGTGAAAAAGTGCGTTCGAACGAATGGACGTATTTTTTCACGGAGTACGCGATAGCGGTCATACGATGCGCATTTGCATCCGTGATTTTGTACGGATCATCAATAAA
Source organism: Leptobrachium leishanense (assembly GCA_009667805.1). Lineage (NCBI taxonomy): Eukaryota > Metazoa > Chordata > Amphibia > Anura > Megophryidae > Leptobrachium > Leptobrachium leishanense. The sequence goes on along the minus strand of RXON01001243.1, from coordinate 472 downwards.
ACACTTTGTGCATCTGGACGTTATGTTGGCCGGACATTAGCAGCGTCTGACGTCTCCTAATCACGCACACACGCCGCTAGTGGACGCAGCGCACTCTGTACAACCGTACTAGTGCTTTTACGTTCTCGACAAAATGCGTTCATTTTCCACTTGCGTTGCGCAGCCGGACTTTTGTGCGACCGTACTTCGTATATTGACCGTCATTGCCCGTCATTTGCTGCTAGTGCGGCCATGATTAAGTGCGCCTGCACGCGCGTTCGCACTGCGCTCGTCTGACCCTAGCCTAAAGTGACCAGATTTGTTTATGAAGTTCAGGGACAAATAGTATCTTTACTGTGTGCCATTAAAAACCATTAGCATATGGTCACGGTTTCCCAGCGCAGCCAGGTTCCCTGGTGGTGAGGGCCATATTCTCAGCCCTCATGGTTTTCGGGGTTAATCTGTTTAGGCTCCCGGCCCCTGGATTCTCAGT
>RXON01001242.1:0-12940 GCA_009667805.1 Leptobrachium leishanense | reverse complement strand
GGTGCTGCTTATTCGTAATAGTGTTAGGTTCTGCTTATTCGTAATAGTGTTAGGTGCTGCTTATTCGTAATAGTGTTAGGTGCTGCTTATTCGTAATAGTGTTAGGTGCTGCTTATTCGTAATAGTGTTAGGTGCTGCTTATTCGTAATAGTGTTAGGTGCTGCTTATTCGTAATAGTGTTAGGTTCTGCTTATTCGTAATAGTGTTAGGTGCTGCTTATTCGTAATAGTGTTAGGTTCTGCTTATTCGTAATAGTGTTAGGTGCTGCTTATTCGTAATAGTGTTAGGCGCTGCTTATTCATAATAGTGTTAGGTGCTGCTTATTCGTAATAGTGTTAGGCTCTGCTTATTCGTAATAGTGTTAGGCTCTGCTTATTCGTAATAGTGTTAGGCGCTGCTTATTCGTAATAGTGTTAGGTGCTGCTTATTCGTAATAGTGTTAGGTGCTGCTTATTCGTAATAGTGTTAGGTGCTGCTTATTCGTAATAGTGTTAGGTGCTGCTTATTCGTAATAGTGTTAGGTGCTGCTTATTCGTAATAGTGTTAGGCGCTGCTTATTCGTAATAGTGTTAGGCGCTGCTTATTCGTAATAGTGTTAGGCGCTGCTTATTCGTAATAGTGTTAGGTGCTGCTTATTCGTAATAGTGTTAGGCGCTGCTTATTCGTAATAGTGTTAGGCGCTGCTTATTCGTAATAGTGTTAGGTGCTGCTTATTCGTAATAGTGTTAGGCGCTGCTTATTCGTAATAGTTTAGGCGCTGCTTATTCGTAATAGTGTTATGTGCTGCTTATTTGAATTCGTGTAAACATTGATGGTCCTGTGTGGTCACTGGTCTGGCGTTTTCCAATTTGTGAGCGGCTAGTATCTGTCATCCACTCTCGGATGCGTTTCACACACCTCCTCTTTACATTTGGATGTCTATTGAGCATGCGCCATTCAGACGCATGCGCATAGCATCCTTGTCAGCACCAGACTCTCGTGATGTCTTTTTCGCGCGACACCAGGTGTCTGACGTGGCGGCCGCCGTTATTTGATATAGGTGTGTGGGCACTCATCTCCTCGGTATTGGTCCTTATAGGGAATCTATGATATATACAGTTGTGTTCAAAATTATTCAACCCCAATGCTGTAAAGGGTTTTAGGGAATAGTGACATTTGTAATTGTATTCAGAATGAAATCCTACAAGGACTTTTTAAAGAACCATATGCAACTAAAATGACATCAATTGGTTTTGTAATACAGTAGTAAATGTTTCTTTTGTGAATTCTTCATTGACACAATTATTCAACCCCTTAAAGACTACCACTCTGAAGAACAGAGGTTCATTCAAGTGTTTTCAATCAGGTATTGAAAACACCTGTGGATGTCACGGAGCAGCAATAAAGCATAATAAGCACCAATTAGGCAGCTTTAAAATGACTGTGATACTCAGCTCCTTCTAGACATTTACTGGTGTGACAAACATGGTGAAGTCAAGAGAATGGTCCAGGAAGACAAGAGAAGAGGTGATTACTCTTCACAGGAAGGGCAATGGCTATAAGAAGATTGCAGAAGATGTTAAACATACCAAGAGAGACCATAGGAAGCATCATTCGCCAAATTCAAGGCAAAGGGCACTGTTGAAACGTTACCTGGTCATGGCAGAAAGAAGATGCGGACTTCGACTGCTGTGCGCTACCTGAAGCGTAGAGAGGAGAAAAGTCCCCGTGTGACTGCTGAGGAACTGAGAAAAGATTTGTCAGATGTGGGTACTGAAGTTTCAGCTCAGACAATACGGCGCACACTACGTAATGAAGGCCTCCATGCCAGAACTCCCAGGCGCACCCCCTTGCTGTCTGCAAAGAATAAGAAGAGTCGACTGCAGTATGCCAAAAGTCATGTGGACAAACCACAGAAGTTTTGGGATAGTGTTCTGTGGACTGATGAAACAAAATTAGAACTGTTTGGGCCCATGGATCAACGCTATGTTTAGAGGAGGAAGAACAAGGCCTATGAAGAAAAGAACACCTTGCCTACTGTGAAGCATGGCGGGGGGTCAATCATGCTTTGGGGCTGTTTTGCTTCTGCAGGTACAGGAAGCTTCAGCGTGTGCAAGGTACCATGAATTCTCTTCAGTACCAGGAGATATTGGATGACAATGTGATGCAGTCCGTCACAAACCTGAGGCTTGGGAGACGTTGGACCTTTCAACAGGACAATGATCCCAAGCATACCTCCAAGTCCACTAGAGCATGGTTGCAGATTAAAGGCTGGAACATTTTGGAGTGGCCATCGCAGTCACCTGACTTAAATCCGATTGAGAACCTCTGGTGGGACTTAAATAAAGCAGTTGCAGCGCGCAAGCCTAAGAATGTGACTAAACTGGAGGCTTTTGCCCATGACGAATGGGCGAAGATACCCGTAGATGGCTGCAAGACACTTGTGTCAAGCTATGCTTCACGTTTAAAAGCTGTTATAACTGTAAAAGGATGTTGTACGAAGTACTAAGATTGAATGTCACTTGGGGTTGAATAAAACTGATAATGATGTGAGCACAGAAAAGACATTTGTGGTTATTTCATTATAAATGTTATGTTATATTTGTCTGACCTACACGTGCCTCTTTGATTTAATTGTAAGCAAGATGACTGAATGATCAAAATCAATGTCAAACTGGCCAAAACACTCAATTTCAGTGGGGGTTGAATAATTTTGAACACAACTGTATATATACATGTGGCACTCATACTTACCCTTATCCCTTGACAAAGACTGAGGTCGAAACGTTGGGATCCTTACCGCTGCTCTCTGCTTGCTACTTTTTCTGAAGTGTCGGGTAACTTAAGTATATTTGTTACATATTGGTCTTATGTTTGGATCATTGATCTTTTCATTGTTATTTGAAGTGTTTGGCTATATATTTATGTCATAATTAATTCTGTCATATTTTGGCAGCAATAAATAGTTTTTTTGTTGCTATTGGAGTGCATCCTATTTTGATTATTTTTTAAACACGATTTGAAGCCATGAGAAATGTTTTATCACCAACGAGTGTGAAATGTTTGAACGAGTGTGAAATGTTTGAACGAGTGTGAAATGTTTGAACGAGTGTGAAATATTTGACCAACAATAAGTGGGAAATGTTTGACCAACAATGAGTAGGAAATGTTTGATCCTCCATAGAGAAGCAAAGGTTCATCTATTCAGAGAACACCGAACAGCAGGGAAAGTTGCCGAAATGCTCTGCTGTTCGGTGGTTTCATTTGGCAGCTTTAATCAGGAGAATCCCATAGGCTCCAATGTTAAAAATATTCCCGTTTTAATTCAATATCTAATAAACCGTTTATTATTATATTCTGCAGTAAACTGTCTCTTTATATTTAGATTTTTTAGGATCTTTTAAGAATTTTTTGAAATTATATTTTTTTCGCTCTTTCCACGAAAGTCCCGATAAGTTCCGAAAATTTTCGAAAGAGCCGATATTCAAATCGAGCTTCCAACCGATTGGAACAGGCAGCCCATCCCTAAAGGGGAATACAGAGTTCACTTAACCCAGTCATAGAATGACACAGGGTTACATATATTACACACAGAAAAAGAAATTGATGATAGTATCAAAAATGTAATCTGCCTATTGTGATTAAGTACTGTGTATATTCATTAATGTGTTTATTTTATTCAGGTGTCACCTTGTGGAACCACGATGCCCTCAATGCCAACGTGGAGTCGAAAAGTCAAGAAAACACCTCATTTGAGCTGATCGCATCGGATTCTATTTCTGATAAATCGTCCGCATTAAACATCTCGGCATCGTTGAAAGCCAGTTTCTTTGGTGGCCTAGTAAGCGTTGGTGGATCAGCGACCTACATAAATGACACGAAAAGCTCCAGTCACAATGCCCGAGTCACTCTCAAATACTCACGAACAACAAGGTTTGACCAGCTCACCATGAACCACTTGGGTGCCCAGAACATGACCTACCCTGAAGTGTTTGATAAAGGAACAGCCACCCATGTGGTCACTGGGATTTTATACGGTGCTCAGGCCTTCCTTATATTTGATCGTGAGGTGTCCACATCAGAAAACATCCAGGATATACAGGGAACTCTCCAGGTGATGATTAAAAAAATACCCACCTTCTCAATTGAAGGGGAGGGGAAACTGAATTTGTCGGAGCAGGAAAAGGAAAGTGTGAGTAGATTTAACTGTACCTTTCATGGAGATTTCGCTCTCGACAAAAATCCAGTCACTTATGAAGAGGCCATTAATACTTATGCCAACCTTCCCAAACTTCTCGGCCCTGACGGGGAAAAGGCTGTTCCAGCCAAGGTCTGGCTTTACCCACTGAGTAAACTGGATGATAGAGCCGCAAAGTTGGTTCGCGAGATTAGCAACAGCCTCATTAGTAAAGCAGAAAATATCCTCCAGGAGATGACAGACGTGAACATGCAATGTAATGATCTGATGAGACATCCAGCGGCCGAGACCTTCCCTGACATCAAGAAAAAGATACGTCAATTCAGAGAATATTGTGAGCAATTTACACTTGTGTTTCAGAAGCAACTTGCACAAACCCTGCCCTCCATTCGAGGTGGAGGGATGGAGGAGGTGACATTGGGGAACATTTTAGCTGGAAAAGACCGCTCTCCATTCGCGAAGCTCCATGTTGACGGATACCTGGGCACCAAAAGGCAAGAGATGGATACTGTGAGTTCTTATCTAAAGGTTTTGGCAAATATTAAGGTTTTGCCCTCTGAGCATGAACTAAACCAAGTTGTCACTGATCCCATTGTTGATTTCATAGTTTGCTATAATTTTACTTCATTAAATGAGGGGGAAACCTACCTTTCAGACTTGACCAATTGGCTGCCGATTCTAGAGAAATCAGAAAATGAGTATTATCGGCCTAACCCAGTCACACCATGGTTCAAGAACACAGACATCATTAGAAAGTCAAGAAAATGTGTAAGGGCTTTTCAAGAATTCACTCAGGCAAACGCATCCAGAGAAGACACTCGCTATATTGTCGCTTGTACCTCAGACAAAAAGAATCCTGGAGTGTCCATCCATCTCTATGAAGTTGGTGATTTGGTGTGTGATAGGTTCTTGCCACCAGGTAAACCTTCTCCTGTTCTTGTGTCTTTATCCCATGACATGGTGAAGCTATCCTTAAAGCCTTCAGACTTTGGTGAGGAGTTTGTAGTAGGATACAGCATTGATTATAGAAAGCAAGAAGAGGAGACCTGGAAAACACATAGAACCGAGAATAAAGATCCGGAAGTAAATCTCACTGGATTACAGGCTAATAAAACGTACCAGGTCAGATACTCCTCAGTGTGTAAAGCAGGACTCAGTGCAGCCAGTGACATTACAGTCATGAAGACCCTTCCAGCTAGTCCTCCAGAGACTATAACATGCATCAGTGAACCAACATGTCTCCATTTACTTTGGAAGGAACCCAAGGTTATTGGTGAAGGAGCAACTATAACAGAGTATAACATTGCGTACAAAGAGGGAGAGCATGACAATCACACCTGGTTAGAAACAAGGACAGGGAAAAAAACTGAGAAGTGGGTCATTGAGGGGCTAAAACCCAAGACCTCCTATGCAATCCGTGTACAGGCCATTTGTGGAGATTATGGGACCAGCGCTCCAAGTGATGAGGTTGAAGCTTCAACATCAGACACACAATCCTCCAATATTAAATATCAACTGCTCAAAGACAGTAAGCTACTAACAGAAGGGAAAGCTTCCGTCTATGAACTCGATACAGAACTCAGTGACTGTGGATACAGAAAGTATCGACTGGGGAAAGAGAACCTTTCAAAACCCAAGAAGGTGATATTATTGGTGGGAGCAAGAGGAACAGGAAAAAACACCCTGATCAATGGAATGGCAAACTACATCCTCGGTGTGGATTGGAAAGATGACTTCAGATTCAAACTCATCCATGAGGTTACAGATCAGAGTCAAGCTCACAGCCAAACCTCTCTAGTTACCGCGTATGAAATTAATCCTGAACCTGGATATAACATCCCCTATTCACTCACCTTGATAGACACCCCAGGATTTGGCGACACACGAGGAATAGATCAGGACAAAAAGGTCACAGAAGCCATCCATGCTTTTTTTACCAGTGACCACGCCATTGACCAGATCGATGCCGTGTGCTTTGTAGTCCAGGCTGCTTTGGCTCGACTGACTCCAAACCAGAAGTACATTTTTAGCTCTGTGTTTTCTATTTTTGGAAAAGATATCAAAGACAATATATTGAGTCTTATCACCTTCTCTGATGGTGAACGGCCTCCAGTCCTAGATGCTATAAAGGCATCTGATATTCCCTGTACTCAGGATAGTAATGGTGATCCCATTCACTACAAGTTTAATAATTCAGCTTTATTTGCCAATAACGAATCAAGCAATGTGAGCTTTAATGAGAGGTTTTGGACAATGGGCGCTCAAAGCATGAAAACATTTTTTACGTATTTGAACACAACACAATCCAAAAGTTTGAAGTTGACCAAGGAGGTCTTGCAGGAGCGAAAACGGTTGGAGGTAAATCTCCAGGCTTTGCAGCTGCAGATCAAGGCTGGACTTGTAAAACTGGATGAAATTAGGAAAACTGAGGCCAGTCTGAAGCAGAACCAGGATCTCATGGAGGCCAACAAAGACTTTGAGTATGAGATCGAAGTGACTGTTCCTGTACAGGAAGAGGTTCCTCATGGCCGATTCATAACTACCTGCCAGCAGTGTCACTTTACGTGTCATGAAAACAGCACATATGCTGACGATAAAGATATAATTAAGTGTGTGGCAATGCGTAATGGATATTGTACAGTTTGTCCAAATCGTTGCATCTGGAGTGTCCATTATAATCAGAAGTATAAGTGGAGATATGATAAACGCAAAGAGAAAAGAAACTATGAGGATATAAAGAAGAATTTTGAAGCTGCTCGTGGGGAGGTGATGACCATAGAGAGAATGTTCCAAGCACTTAATAATCAATATGAAGCTGTACGGGAAGCAGTTCTTATACTGATTGATGAATCTTCCAAAAGCCTCAAGCGTCTCCGTGAAATCGCTTTAATACCAAACCCGCTGTTGACCACAGAATACATTGACCTGATGATACAATCTGAAGAACAAGAAGCCAAACCTGGCTATAAAGAGAGGATCCAGTCACTGAAGGAGGTGCGGAAAGATGCTGAGATCCTGGAGAAGATTGAAAAGGGAGAAGAGCTGCTGCCAGAGCAAAGAACAAATATCACTAGAGGTGCAGGAAAAACAAAGAACACTTTAAAATGTTCTGCAGATACGGAGAGCTCTTTCTTTCAGTAGAATAAACCCTATAAATGATTCCAAGTTGGTAACTAGAAGATAAAACCATTTTTGTTGCAATAAATCGCAGAAATTAAATCTCATCATAAGGACAATTTTTTTGCTTTTTTGACATACAGGGTTATTTACAGAGCAATGAAATGTCACCGACATTCTGGGGTCTCTCATTCCCCACTCTTTGGGGAATCAAATTCCTCGACCTTGCAGTGAATTCAGCATTCGCCACAGGGTCCCCGAAGTGCAAAGAAAAGCCGCCGCAAAACCTGCTGACTAAAAATAAAGCCACAAAACCAGATCTGATCATTTCAGCGTTTTTTCTCCGGTTTTTTAAAAAATTCCACAGAAATTATAAGATCAGATCCAATAATCGGACCCGATCCAATAAGCCACTGCAAACCCGCCAAACGCGTCTGGTAAAAGCCGACGATCTGCCGAACACAGCCACGACAAGCCGCCGGAAAAAGCCGACAGGCTGATGAACAGGGTAAAAAAACTAAAAACAAAGGGCCCTATTACTCTCTTTGCGGAAAATTTTGAGCGTGCGCAAAAACGCATTAACGTGAGGGGAAAACCCTTCGCGCAGAAGGTCGTATTACAATGTCTGCGCAAAAATGCGCGTTAACGTCTACCGCGGGTGAACCTGCGCAAACCCTTCGCGAGCGTAATGTACTTTGCGCGTCCTATACTTAACATTGCGAGCGCAAATGCGTTTGTGCGCTGGTACTCGGATGGTTTTACAATCTATGCGCAAAATTTAACGGACAACGTTTCCGCGCATAATTTTAACGTCTTTTAAAAGCTGGTGTTAATGTCAAATCTGAACGTCCTGCCCGAAACTAAATACAGCAGCACGAAAAAAAATACAGCACAGTATAATTACACATTCTACACATACCCAAACAATAAAACGGAGACGTTGTGCGTGTTTTTATCATTGCTGCAGCATATATACTCAGATTGATTTTGACAGGCGCAAAAATTTAACGGGAGACAATTGGGGTTCTTAATTCTGATTGGCTGAATCGCGTGAAAAAACAGTCCGCCCACCGATTTCTGCGCGCAGCGTTAATTTGAGCGCGTTTTTGCACGTCTTTTTTATGAGCGCTATTTTTTGACGGATGAAACAATGCGCTCGGATTGTAATACCAGCGTTAATTTAAACGCTTTAACGTTTAACGGTGCGTGCAAAAAAAATTGCGCTGCACAAGCTTTTTTGCGCAAAGAATGTAATAGAGCCCAAAATGATTGAAAGTTTCAAAATTGAAACGCTGTTTGCAAAAAAACTACTGGACAAAAATGTCTGGAATTTACATATAAAATCCTATGAATGATAATAAAAAGGGCTGTTACAGAAAAAAGAAAAAAACTCTATTTAAAAAAAACTAATTGGGGAAAAATGCCTGAAAGATCCTAATTATTTTTATAAATAAAGAGACATTTTTGCTGCAGATTAAAATAATAAACAGTTTATTAGATATTGGATTAAAACAGGAATATTTTTAACATTGAAGCCTATGGGATTCGCCGGATTAAACCTGTCGAATGAAACCACTGAACATCAGGGCATTTCACTGACATTTCTCTGCTGTTCAATGTGAATAGATTAATGAAAAGCTCCCCCCCCCCCCTGTGGGCAACTTTAATAAATAAAATATATTTGTGTAAATAATAAAATAAAAAAACATATTTTTTTTTACATTTCTTATAAAGGTTTGACATCCTATGGAAAAATGGGAGGAAAAAAGCAGCATCAGAAAATAAAGTGATAAAAAAGTTGAGTCTTGATAAAGATCATCGGTAGCGGCCGAATTTTGATGCCTAGAATTTTGGATGTTCCGAACTGAAATAAGCATGATTTTCCATAGCTAGGGATAGAAATTACACTTAGGTTTAGAAATTTGGGTTAGGATTAACCTTAGATCTATGTTTTTTTATGTACTAAGAATAAACTGCGCCAGCAGGATGTGGGATCATTTATTCAAAAGATTAATGTAAAACAATAAAGTTCTCAGAATGAGTAGCGCGTCTCTTTAACCCTTTCGCTGCTGAGGCTTTTCACACCTCTGTGCTGAGGTCATTTTTACTGCTTTCGCTCATCATGTTTAACCGCGTTTTGTAGCCATATTTTGATATATGACCCAGACATATTAGATATCGTTCTTTCCGGCAGACTTGGCAGATTCATAATATGTCATTATTATATGTATACGTTATGTCATGTCTGTAATATAACAAAAAATGCAATAAAATATGAATTTTCAATTATTTATTAAGTGTAAAGTGTTTTTTTTCACATTTTAACATGCGATCGTTTGCGGTTATATTTTGTATGGGGAGCGCTTATAAAAAAATTAGAGATGGGGTCTCGTTACATTTTTCTTTGGGGAAAATTTCGCTTTTTTTAACAAACGCACCGCATACAAAAATCATTAGTGCAGCATTATTGTGCACATTATAATTGAAATGGGAACAATATTGCTGCATTAACAAAAAAAACAAAAAAAAATTCATGCTTATGTTTGGTATCGTTGGAAAGGCCATGCTCTGGCCGATCAAACGATATCAAACATTAGCCCCTAGCTGCCACGGTTCGGGAGATAGGGGGTTCATTGGAACCCCCTATCTCCACCATTGGTGGCAGCTAGGGGTTAACTCCAGGACTGGCGTCACCGTGCTATGCACGATGACGCCAGTCCTCAGGGGGAGTTCCTGGAGGCTTGGCCGACATCCAAGATGTCAGCCAGCTCCAGGAGAGGATCACGATCCGGCACTTTTCAGCGCCGATTCGTGATCCTGCTCCCCAGGGGTTAATCACAGCCACCGTTTGGAAGGGCAGGCTGTGCCCTTCCAAACGGTGCCTGGATTAACCCTCTGCCCCCCGGCGATCGGGAGGGAGAGAGGACCTCCCTTTCAGGCGCTTCCTCCGCACATGCGGGGGGCGCCTGAATTAGATGACATCTAATTGCTCCGCCGGGGTCCCGGAGTGCTGGGCTGACATCCAAGATGTTAGCCCGCACCGGGGGGGTGCAGCAATCCGCCGGAATCCAGCTGATTGCTGCCTCCTGTGCATGGACGCGCTCAGCGCGTCCATAGCACAGGAGAACCACTTGACTGAGCGCGTCCATAGCAGCTAAGTGGTTAATGTCCTCCACCATGCGAGCTCTTTATAGGTAGACCAGCAGATGTTAATGAAGGAGTTCTTTGTATGGATTATTTTCATTACTCCTGCTCAGGAATTCTGGGTAACCTGGATTTACAATAAAGCGAAAAAGCATTTCGGCCAAATAACTTTTTTGTGTTGACGTTCCTGCAGTTCAGCCAAATTCCAGATATTTCCAGATTCCTGCATTTTATCCAAAAAAAGCTGGATTTCCTAAATTAAATTATATTTTAATTTATCCAAAACATCGCAATGGAAGTGAAACGGAGGCGTCATACGGAATTTGTGACTCTGTGTCCATGTAGAGTCCTGACGATTCTGTTGGCAGTCACAGGATTATGGATACAGAGCATAGCGGAGCGACTTAACCTGTGACCCCCCAGTGAACCAAATCCCACCCGCACTGGGGTGTATTCCCAGACACTAACACATGTACAACACGTGGATATAGATATCTAGGGGCAATGATCTCCCCTGAGAAACTCCATCCCATGCAGACAGTGTCATACAGGGTTATTCAAAGAGAGGTGAAAAGCAGGAGAATGACTGGAGAATGAAAAATTCTAGGTCAACATAGCCAAACCAGAAAAACTCTCCCTTTCATCTCACTTTCCAAATCGGCTATTTTGACCTAGAATTTTTCATTCTCCAGTCATTCTCCTGCTTTTCACCGCTCTCTGAATAACCCTGATAGTTTCAATAAAATGCTAAAAAGCTGCACGGAGATTTCAACAACTTTTTTAAAAAATATTAATTTTATTCAGATGAACCTGAATCAATGCTCCAACAAAAAAATGGATGAACCGGAGGATCGGACAAACCATAAATTTCTAATCACATTATTTTGCATGTGCACAAGTCTAGCTTCCACTAGACCTGCAATCATTTAGTACTAAAACGATTTAGTCCGAATTTTGGGATAATTTAGTTTTCGTATGACTCAAGAGATACAAAACTGCTCAGTACAAAAAACGAAAGAAAATAAAATAAAATGCACTACATTTTAGTTTCAGTCCTTTTTATGATATTACATTGAGTGAAGGAGACCAGCAATGAAGAGCGCAACATCCGAAGTTCTGCACCCTCCACATGCAAATGCAGTAGGATGTTCTATACAGAAAGGGACATTAATTAATGCAGGAGGATGTTCTATACATTATACAGAGAGGGGTATTAATGCAGGAGGATGTTCTAAACATTATACAGAGAGGAGCCTTTTTTTTTTTTTTTTAGCCCTTTAAATCCAGTGGCTGTGAGCGCTGAGATCGGCTGCTTGTTATATTATCTCTCAGTACAATGTATCAGGCTCAGCTGTTACAGTAACTGACTGTAACAGCGCTCAGAGTTTCCGTAAAACAAGGAAATAATATTGTTCTAACCTCTTTATATATAAAAATATTATTTACTAGTTTTACTGAAACTCTGAGCGCTGTGATGAGCAGCAGTCAGTTACTGTAACAGCTTTGCCTGACACGGTGCAGTATTACAATGTTGGCGCTAACTTAACCAGAGCTGTTGTAAACTGAAAACCTCCATAGGCTATAATGGCTCTGGAAGTTTACAACAGCTCTGGTTAAGTTAGCACCAACTATGTAATATGGCCCACATTGTGCTGAGCGTGAGAGATACTGTAACAAGCAGCGATCTCAGCCCTCTGAGGAGCCACTACAATAGTAATTGTATCCACTGGTTTTCGGATGAATGAAATTAGTTTTCATACTAAAGAACTGAAAACGAATTTCTTTAGTAACTAAATAAATTGCATTTTAGGATGAATCCATTAGTTCAAAATGAAATTTTGTGCTGTGCACTTGTTTAGCTTTCACATTCACCTGAAGGGAAATGAGCGCAGGAATGGAGGTTTTAGAGGGAGGGAAGATGAGAAGTTCAGTTTTTGAGAGGTTAAGCTTTAGTAAACAGGACGTCATCCAATCAGAGACAGCCAATAGTAGAAAAATCTAAAGAGACTCCAGAGTCCACGATGTGAATTCAAATGGATTTATTCCAACACCAAGAGAGCAAGGCAACGTTTCGACCACAATTGGTCTTTGTCAAACCTAAATCACAATAACAAACTGAAAATAAATAGTATCACAGGTCAATCAAATAATCAATTAATCATTGCAAACGATCTGTGTATACTTTACATGCTGGTTCTTTAATTATCACAACATTAACATCAACCAAATAATGGGTTCATCATGTATTAACTATATGCCAGACAATAGACATAACTTCGCCGATAAGAAATCAATTTTACAGGCCTTGATGTAAAGAAAGGGAGGAAGAAACACCTTACTATTACAGTTACACTGCTATTCCTAAACATTCCTCTCTCTTGAATCTGCAAAGACAATAAAGGAAGATTATTTGTAATTTTCTGAAGGGGAAAGGAAACATATTCATTTATAAAAAAGGTGAAAGTCTGATTCCCTGTTGAGACCAATGCGGGTTGATCTACG
>RXON01001241.1:0-15987 GCA_009667805.1 Leptobrachium leishanense | reverse complement strand
GTGTGCGGATCGATCCCAAAGATCTTCAAGCAGTTATGTCACTCAAAAGTCATACTCCACATACCGTCGGTGAGGTAAGAAGGCTTCTTCTCGGCTTCCTAAGCTACCATCGCTCGTTTATCCAAGATTTTTCAGGTGTAGCTAAGCCTATGTATGAGCTCCTACAAGCAAAGCCTGGGGTGGCACCAGTTGAGTCAGTAGGAGAAAGACCAAAGGCCCCCAAATGCCTTCCAGAACTCCTGTGGAGTGGACAAGTGAGCATCAGAAATCTCTTGAAACCTTGATTGACATGTTGATAAAGCCACCAATTCTTGCCTATCCAGACTTCAATTTACCATTCTCGCTGCACACCGATGCATCTGAAAGGGGCCTTGGGGCTATACTCTACCAGAGTCAGGATGGAAAATTAAGAGTCAATGCGTATGGCTCCCGGACACTGTCCCAGGCCGAAAGAAATTACTGCCTACATAGTGGTAAACTTGAGTTTCTTGCACTTAAATGGGCAGTGTGTGAAAAATTCAGAGACTACCTGTTCTATGCTCCACATTTTACCATTTACACAGACAACAATCCCCTGACCTACATAATGAGCACTGCGAAGCTGAATGGGGTTGGCCATCGCTGGGTGGGAGAATTGTCCGACTACCACTTTGATGTGAAATATAGGCCTGGTAAAATAAATATTGATGCTGACACACTGTCGCGGATCCCCCTTGACATCGAAAAGTATACCACTGAGTGCACTGAGCAATTGTCATCTGAAGTGGTGCGAGCAGTCTGGATGGAGCTCGCGCAGCCACAAAAAGAAAGATGTGGCTTGGGTTGCAGCATTCAGTATGTCGTCTATGGAAACTGACCCAACATCCCAAGGTTCATTGTTGCCAAGAATAAATAAAGATGAACTCTCCAAAGCTCAACGGGAGGATCCAGTGATAGCCAAGATATTGAAGATGAAAGAGGAAATCAAGGTGCCAGATGAAAGTCTAAGGAAAACCGTGACTGGAGCGGCCAAGAAACTTTTGTATGAATGGAACAAACTAATTATAGAGGATGGATGTCTCTATAGGCAAACAGCTCAAAACAAACAACTTGTTCTCCCAACCCAGTATAAGCAACTTTCTTTGGAGCACTTACATGACAACATGGGACATCTGGGCACAGAACGGGTTCTTCATCTGATGAGACAAAGATTCTACTGGCCATATATGAAGAAGGAAGTAGAGGAGTATATCACAAAGAAGTGTCCCTGTATTAAGCAAAGAAACCAACGACCCATGTCGAGCACCCATGGGGAGTATAACATCCAGCTCACCTCTAGAACTTGTTTGCATCGACTACCTGCACTTAGAGCCAAGCCGGGGTGGGTATGAGTATATACTAGTGGTCGTAGATCACTTTACTAGGTTTGCGCAAGCTTATCCTACTAAAAACAAGTCTGGCCGTACAGCAGCTGAGCGTCTTTTCAATGATTATATCCCTCGGTTTGGTTACCCTGGAAAGCTACACCATGACCAGGGCAGGGAATTTGAAAATGAGCTTTTCAGGAACCTTCGGGAACTTGCTGGAGTACGCCATTCGAGGACCTCTCCGTATCACCCTCAAAGTAACCAGCTGAGAGATTCAACCGGACTCTCCTCCAAATGCTCCGGACCTTGGCTGATAAGGAAAAGATACGTTGGAAAGATCACCTTCCCCAGATCGTCCATGCATATAATTGTACACGTCACGAGTCAACTGGGTATTCCCCATTCTATTTACTGTTTGGACGCCACCCTCGCCTTCCTGTTGACTTGATATTTGGGCTCGTTGAAGAGGATGAGGGATTAACTCATAAGGGATTTGCTGATCATTGGGCTGGAAAGATGGCTGAAGCATATCAAATAGCAAATGAAAACAGTAGGCAATCAAGTGCGCGGGGCAAAGCTCAATATGACTTGAAGGTCAAAGGTGTTATTCTGAAGCCTGGAGACAGAGTTCTTGTTAGAAATTTGAGAGAGCGAGGAGGCCCAGGGAAACTAAGATCATACTGGGAGAAGATCATCTATGTGGTGAAAGAGCAAGTAGCAGACAATCCGGTTTATGTGGTGAGTCCTGAGAATGGGAACAAAAGTGGAACTAGAACCCTGCACCGAAACCTATTACTGTTGGTGAATGACTTGCCTGTGGAGACACCATCACACTCACTGAAACACGGGAACCAGAAACAAAGCAGACAAGGTAACAGGGAGAAGACAAGAGAACCTACCTACCACAGTGACATCACCGATTCAGATGAGGAAAGCTCTGAAAGATACTGTCACGGAACCCTCTGACTAACAAAATAGTGGTCCCTTTACGTAGACCGCTCTCTACACTTCCGATCCTTGAATGGTCGGCAAAACTAGATAGACGATTAACCAGACAATAGATAAACAAGTGATAACACCAGACAGAGGTATAGAATAGAGTATTGTCACGAATCCCTCTGACTGCAAGATAGTGGTCCTTTTTCGTAGACCGCTCTCTACCCTTCCGATCCTTGAATGGTCGGTAAAGCTAGATAGATAATTAATCAGGCAATAGATAAACAAAGGGAAACACCAGACAGAGGTACAGACTAGAGTATATGTTCTCCCTAGGACCTTAGTTATAACAGAGGTAATCTGATGTGTGCTTAGGGTGCCACATAGACTGACCTCGGTAACAACGTTAAGGGCAGAACCAAGAGCAGAGGAAATGCCAATACCAGGGGTTATACACAGAATGGTTCGTTTGCAAATGCCAGGAGTCATACACAGAGTGGTTCGTTTGCCAATGCCAGGGGTCATACACAGAATGGTTCGTTTGCCAATGCCAGGGGTCATACACAGAGTGGTTCGTTTGCCAATGCCAGGAGTCATACACAGAATGGTTGGTTTGCCAATGCCAGGGGTCATACACAGAGTGGTTCGTTTGCCAATGCCAGGAGTCATACACAGAATAGTCGGTTTGCCAATGCCAGGAGTCATACACAGAATGGTTATTTCCAGAAGCAAGGTCAGACACAGATATTAAGCCAAAAACACAAGAGCTCTGCGGGAAGTGAAACACCACATCAGGGCACCGGCGAACTAGTGAAGCCGGGTTTTAAACCCCGGCGGTTCCGCGTCACAACGCCAGGCTCCGCCCCCCGGCGTCCCACGTGAGCGCGCCCGGTAGCGTTATCATTCGGCGCCTGGCCAGCGAGCAGCGAGGAATCTGCTGCCAGGCGCCCCAGTACCAGCCCATCCGTGACAGATACTGGTTGAGAATTCCTGAGAGTTGGACAGAGCATAAGAGACAGCATACTTACCGGCAAGGTTCAAAACTGAACCATGAGAACTCTCTTGTCGAAATGACGTCACCATCACCTGAGAGAACCGTGCGAGAAAGAGATCAAGTCCAAGTCCCACAGGAACAGAGACACAGTTTGATCGAGACTCAATCACCAGAAGAATTGATCCTGAATTCAACATTTCCACCTGAAGTCAGTGGAGATAGTGATAGTGAATGTGCCCTGCCTGATGAAGCAGAAAGTCTGACATCAGAAAGCTGTATCGAACCAAGACGGTCAGTGAGAGGGAGTAAGCCAAGACAAGTGTTTACGTACGAAACACTGGGTCAACCATCGCTACAACCACAGACTATGCTCTACAGTGTAGCAGCATATACCTTTCCTCACTTACCTGTATTGGCTACACCATATTATATGCCACCACTCTCATACTACCCGTTTCACGACTCATACAATATGGTACCATGCATTCCCACAGGGGCAGCATATTAAGTTAAGAAAGTGGTGTTCTGGACATAGTAATATTGCGCCTGAGTGTATATATATTTTTTGTAGCTGGTGCCCATTTTATTTTGTCGGGGAGGATGTGACACATACGAGGTATGTGCACAATTGTATAAAGTAAGTAATTGTCATGTATAGTGGTGACATTGAAAGGTATGTGTTTATGTTTTCTATGTGGTATATGGTGCCTATAACAAGTCACTATGAGAATGCAGCTCTCTGCTGCAGCAGCAGGGGACTGTTATTATGACACACAGGGTCTTATGTTCAGGAAGGATTGGGGGAAGATTATAGGTGTGGCACTGGTGATGTGTTCCTGCTTACCCTCATAACCACGAGGATACTGTGGAAACAAGCAGCCAATCTGTCTGTCTCCTCATTCTTTCCTGTTTTTACAGGTAAGCCTAAAGCAGGAAGTAACTCCCAAACACTTAAAATAAAGAATCCATGTTATATACAGCTGTATTAACTGTGCAGAGAGTCAGATGGGAGACAATAAGAGATATCCTTAATGTAAACACTAGGAGGGTGAAGGCTCCAGGTTACTCTGCAATAATAATGGTAAAAGCAGTATTTCCTGATGCAGAGTCAGTTATGTACATTTAAATGTACTCAATATGCAGAAATCTTAGATGCATTATTATTTGTTATTAGAAAGGAATTGTTCTATGTCTTGGCAGATATGACATCCCCTTATGTGCAGAAGGAAAGGAATAGCTGTAGCACGCTGCACACTGTATATAATAGGATGTATAGTCTGTGAGACGGATTCACAACTTTCCACAGGGAAAGTTAGATATTTTGGGAAAATGAAGATGACATGTTAATAGGTCATTTAGAATGAAAATGTTATTGTTTTAAAAGCATTTGGAAAATATGCATTTAATAAAGAGATAACCACGAGGATACTGTGGAAACAAGCAGCCAATCTGTCTGTCTCCTCATTCTTTCCTGTTTTTACAGGTATTTACATCTGTCTGCTGGCACTCTGAACGGGGTCTGCAACACATGAACACAATCAAACAGCTACAGGAGTGCTGATTCAGAACTTTGGCTCATGGCCAAGGCCTGTGGCCTATCTATCCAAGCAACTTGACCCTGCGGCCTACCCCCATGTCTGAAAGCTGTGGCAGCCACCGCAATGCTGATAGCAGAAGCAGACAAGCTGACCCTTGGACAAGTTCTTCATGTCAAGGTACCACATGCTGTCAAAGCCCTGCTGGATGTAAAAGGAAGCTACTGGTTCAGCAACAGCCGGATGACAAAGTACCAAGCTATGATGTGTGAGAATCCACGGGTTCATTTGGACCTCATCGCTACCTTGAACCCTGCTACTTTACTGCCTGACTGCGAAGAGGATCCAGATCATGAATGCCTCCAAGTCATGGAAGAAGTGTTCAGTAGCAGGCCAGATTTGAAAGATGTACCCCTAGACAAATACGATCTACAGCTATTCACTGATGGTAGCAGTTACATGGATGATGGGAAGAAAGTCTCCGGCTATGCAGTTGTCTCAGCAGAAGAAATTATTGAAGCAAATTCTCTACCAGGCCATACATCTGCACAACTGGTTGAAATAACAGCCCTAACCAGGGCTCTGGAAATCTCCTAAGGCAAAAGAGTAAATATCTATACTGATTCCAAATATGCCTTTATGACTGTCCATGCACATGGTGCGCTCTACAAAGAAAGAGGCCTACTTATTTCCTCAGGTCAACAAATCAAGTATGCAGCTGAAATCGCAGCCCTCCTAGAAGCTGTATGGAAACCAAGTGCTGTCAGTATTATGCACTGTCGTGGCCACCAGAAAGGTCATGATGAAATCCCAAAAGGCAACAGGCGCTCTCCAGGCCGCAAAAGCGGCTGCAAAACCATTGCTAACAACTGATCAAGCCAAAGTCCTGCTCTGCAAGCAAGAGGCCCAACCTCCCATGTCAAACTACAAATTCTACATGAATTGGAGAAAATTTGAACCCAAAGGCGAATTCATTGAAATTATTCTGCACAAATGGCACAATGATTACGGACTATTAGAACTCAATCATGATTATATCCAATGGCTTTTCCCAACACGGTCCCAAGGCCGAAATTTCTACTCCACTTCTCTGAACCCTCAAGAGACACGTCTTATGATTAACACCTCAGAAGTTCAGCAAAGACTCCGCAGAGCATACAAAATGATGCTAAAAATGATATAAAATTAATGGGGGAGTAATGGAGAAGATACAAAAGTAACCGAAGTAGAACGAGCAGAAAATTTCGCCTCACGTTTTGACAGCCTAACAGCCAACCCTCATAATAATCTGAGGATCACACGAATACTGTTAAGTTTGGGAGAGTTGGGAGCAGAAGAATATCAAGCTCCGCTGGTGAGGTTCTTTCTCAAAGAGACCCTTATCAAAAACAAACTGCCAAGAATGAAGAAAAGTCTGATGAAGGAAATAATACCACGCTATGGACTTCCTCTCGAAGTAGGGTCAGACAATGGCCCCGCATTTATACAGAACTGTCTACAACAGTTTGCCCGCCTTGTTGGGCATCACCTGGAAGCTACATACTGCTTACAGGCCCCAAAGCTCGGGAAAAGTCGAAAGAATGAACCGCACCCTAAAGACTTTGATGTCCAAACTGTGCCAAGAGATGTCACTAGGCTGGTTGGATGTGCTGCCAATAGTTCTATTGCACATTAGGTGCAGGCCAACCCCCCCATTGAAGCTAAGTCTGTACGAGCTTATGTTCGGATGGCCTACCCCTCTGATTAATGGACTAAGGGGGGACCTTCAGGCATTGGGGGAAACTAAACTAAATGATCAGGTTGTACTGTTAGGTAAATCAATGCAGAAATTGAATATTTGGGTGGGAGATAATATACCTCACTTTTTATATCCCCCACTATATAAGTATTGTCCAGGTGACTCGGTATGGGTGAAGGAGTGGGAAAAATGACCCACTAGGCCCAAAATGGAGAGGTCCTTACCTTGTCCTGTTATCAACCCCTTCAGCAGTGAAGATTGCCGAGGTGGTCCCGTGGATACATCACTCCAGACTGAAGGTAGCTGCAGCCAATCCTGAACCAACATGGAAGGTTGTCACCAACGAGACCAATCCACTGTGGCTAAAGCTGACAAAGACCACAGTCGTGAGCATCTGAATGATCCTACTGAAAGCACCCAAAATATTCAACAAGTGGGTGTTTTGATGGACACAATAAAGCCTGACCATCCACCGACAGGGGAACAAAGGGATCCCCGGGGGATGCCCAGAGGGTTATTTTTAGGGGCCCGGCCCCAACTTTTGATCAACCGGAAAAGTCTTTTGTTTTTGAAATTCTGGTGGGGAGGGATTGGGTTGATGTGACTGTGAAAAGAATTGCCCAAGGGATTTTGACATTTGGGGCATTTGTGGTACTGATTTTGTACCTTGCAAATTTGATTTATGGACTCTCGCATGGAGTATGCCCCAGGTGCCCAAGCACCGCCAAGAAAGTGGATATTTCCCATATCTGGAATGGTACGCACCCGGTGATGGAGAACCGTACCATGTGGAGACAAAAGCGAGAGGCGATATCCGAGATTATGCCAAGACGACATTTACTTGTGCAATTTAAATATGACTATGCTAAAAAGCCTTTGCAAACCGCATGCTGGGTGTGTAGTAGACTGCACCCAGAGACAATTCATATACCATTTGCCTCTGTTCCAATGAATTTGAGTATGTTTGCATCAGGGAATGTTACAATATATGCTGTCGATGCACCAAGGGAAAAACCAAAATCATTCAGTCCCGGGTATCCTATAATAGGACCAGTGTATCCACCAGAATGGTGTTTTCAACTAGGACCAGAGAAAGAAACAAATAACGAGGGTGGGTTATGTAACTCAAGTCAGTTCAACTGGACATCATACATTTACATATTCAAAACAGGACAAAAGGCGAATTATCTATACATACGATGCAGGCAACTCACTAGAAACCAAGAGGCGGTGATTGCGAATGTGACCAATGGGAGGCAGGGTGCAGTGGATATGATGAGACGGCTGAGACAACTTGCGATAGAGATATCAAAGGGAACACTACATTCATCACCATTTATAGTGAAAGGAGGGTACCAGGTGTGCTGTGAAAGGGTGTGTTACACATGGGTACCACCTACAATAACGGGAATGTGTTATTTGGCTAAATTGATCTCAATCCAGAGGGTAAGGGGAGAAGACACTAATTCAGACACAACACTTCACCCTAGGTACCCACTGGTGTTTGAAAGACAGAAGAGAGAGCTATTCGAGAAAGCGGATCGAATATGGGCATGGCTTCCAGCATGGACTGGATGGGGAAGAGAGTTGATGGCAAGAATGAACAGTTATGCCAGTTTGATGGATGAAATTTTGAATAAGACTAGTATGGATATTCAGTTACTGAATCTGGAAGTACGGGAGATATGAAAGGTACAAATGATACATAATATGGCACTGGAACAGATCAGTGCGGCTCTGAATGGATTGTGTGAGATGACGATGCACTACGAATGTTGCACTTTCATCAAGAACACTACACATGACATCCCTGACTATTACCAGGTAATCCAAGATCACCAGGAGAAGGTAGCACAGTTGCAGAACACAGCAAGGAGGATCGCTGCTGAAGGCTGGAATCCACTTCGTGGGTTCGGAGCAATTGGAGATTGGTTCGGATCCATTCTGAGATTTATTTCACAGATTGGATCCATGATTCTGATGGTGGTGGTGATTTTGGTCGTAGGGACACTACTGTACCGCATAGGGCTCTGTCTCTGGCCACTATGCAAGAGGGCACTGACACCCACACAGACACAGAAGATACCACTGATTATCCCACAAGACATGTTCCCAACAAAAATAGGTCCCCTAAAGTATGAGGAACTTAAGAATAATAGTAGAGAGGTGTAATGGCTACAAGTCTCAGGAGAAGAACCTGAGGCTTGAGCCAAGGGGGGAATGAAGTGGAATCAGGCTGGAAGATGGCCGCCATTATAAGCCAGGCGGCCATCTTGTTCAGAATATTGGTTCACTTGAAAATAACTAGGTAGGTTTTAGCTGAAACTAGAATGAAGCATACGTAGAAATTTAGGAATGTGTTAGATTAGCAGAAAAGCAATTAAAACCTGAGAAAGATCCAGACTGTTCCTGGCACGAAGGGACAGAATGAGAAGTGGATACACCAAGGTCACAGAGGCCCGCAGAGAGACAAAGGGGAGCATAGAAGACAGACCAGGTGTTATCCGCAACAAATAAACACAGGCGCTAGGGAGGTGAGCACAGCCCGGACTGAGTGTGGCAGCAAATCATGAGCTGTCGAAACTAACATGAAGTTTGCCAATTTACGGCCAAGGTAATGGAATGTCTTTGTATTAGATTAAGGGAGGTATTAACCCACGTGGGGTGGGAGAGTGTCACCGGGAGGTGGGTTAATTGGGATGTACCTAATTATGTATTTGGGGTATAAGATCTCATGTCACGGTGAGTTCGGGGCTCACTCTTTGCGATTCAATCCTGTGTCAGCATTTGTGTGACGACACAATTAAAGTTTGCCTTTCCTGAAGAGACTCGTGTTCAGACAATCCTTGCTCGTGTCCGGTCCGGCCTCGTCCCGAGTGAACCTAGCAGATTCCGGTTACACTGTGACAAATTAACACTCCCCCGAAGGACCCATCCCTCCCCTTCAGTCACTCCCAGCTCTGCGGGGAGGCCTCAAAATGACTTCATCGTGCATTGGCATGATGATGTATGTGTGCTGGGAGGTTTCCCACCGAATGGTCTTCCTTCCTGCAGTACTCTGACCGGAACAGTATAGGTCTCTCCCTTTGGCTGCAGAATCCCCATGACGTGAGGGGGACGCTGTCTGCATATTGCGAGTAAACCCCATGTCGTCCCCCAGACATCGTCTGCAACGAAGGGGTTAAACAATAGTCCGTGGACTACTTCCTCCTGATGTAAACGCATGCTCTTTAATGATAAGCTAAGTATACCACTGACTGACCACACTTCTACAGTGCATGACAGAAGCAGGAGTTGAAGTTGTAACTTAACTGGTAAGTTAACATAAATCAGAGGTTAAGGGTCATTCTACACACCTTGACCACTTTCAGTTACTAAAGTGCTTAGGCTTTGTGGAGTGCACCCAGAATCCGTCCCTCCAGCCTCATTTGCCTGATATTGCAGGGTGAAGAGATGTGTTTCTTCCACCCACACAGCTGTCAGTTGGCAGATGGGATTTGAATATCCCGCCTGGAGGGTTCGATGTCAGCACACTTTAAGTGCTGACATCTTCTTCTCTCCGAATGCTTGCAGTAGCTTTCAATCTTTTAGCTGGCCTCCCTCTCTCCCACCTCTTCACCCCTACAATCCATTCTGAATGCCTCTGACAGGCTCATCCACCTCACCCACCGCTCTGTCTCAGCTGCTCCTCTCTGTGAGTCCCTTCACTGGCTCCCCATCCACTGCAGAATTAAATTCAAAATCCTTACCCTGACCTACAAAGCTCTCACTAACTCTGCTCCCCATTACCTGTCCTCACTAATCACCAAATACACCCCAGCCCACTCCCTAAAGTCAGTGACCTGTGTCTAGCTTCTCCCCGCATCATTTCTTCCCATGATAGACTATAGGATTTTTTTGATTCAGATTTTTTTAAACGGCGTTTTTTTTTCTGTAACAGACCTTTTTATTGTTATTCAGAGGACCTTATATATTATTAACAGACATTTTCATGCACTTTTTTTTATGCCTTTTAAAAGTTGCGTTTTTCTTTTACCCCTCTTCAGCGGCTGTTCATTATTTTTCAGATGCGTTTGGAGGGTTGATTCGGCGCACTTTGGGAACCCTGCAGTGAATACTGAATTCACCCACAGGGTCGACAAATTGGGGTCACTGAAGACGAGAGTGTGGTGAGAGCGGAGTCACATGACAGGAAGGGTGGGGGCGGTACCAGGCAGTGTCTGCTGGGATGCCATGCTAGCGGGACGTACTGTATGTGTCTCCTCTATCCGATGTTATGCTGAATAAATCAACAACTATAAACCAACCCACGGAGTCTACTCTTTTCATGACATGGTGTCAGAAGTGTTTCCCTGCATATCCATTTTGATCTGTGAAGATGTCTAAGTTCTCTCCTCCGGAACCCTTCGATTTCTCTCAGCCTGCTGCATGGTCTGCTTGGCGCCAAAGGTTTGCACACTTCAGGATCGCTTCGAAGCTGGATAAGGAGCCTGGTGAGGTGCAGGTTAATTCATTCCCTTTAATACGCTATGGGGAGAGACGTGGAGCCGATTTACGGTACTTTTCAGTTCAGCGCTGGGGAAGAGATGGACTTTGATAAAGTCGTGGATAAGCTCAGTGTCCATTTTGTGCCCAGAAGAAATGTGATTCACGAGAGAGCCTGCTTTCACAAGCGCGCCCAGTGTGAGGGAGAATCTGTGGAATCATTTGTGCGCAGCCTTTATCAGTTGGCAGAGTTCTGTGAGTTCGGCGCTGCTAAGGAGGAGCAGATCAGAGACAGACTGGTTATCGGAATTGCAGACTCGGAAGTTTCACTTAAGTTGCAGCTGGAGTCTAAGCTGACACTGGATGAGGCGATACGGATTGCACGTCAGAGTGAATTGGTGAAGAAACAAAGTGCAGACTTAAGGTCAGAAAACAGGGTGGAAGAAATACACCAGTCACAAAGGGTTAAAAGCGGCAGACAGCAGGCAGCGGACAGACCCAGGAGCGGTTGGACACCGTGTTCCCATTGCACACGCTGTAACCGCCTCACGAGATGAAGACGCGGTGCCCTGCTATAGACAAGAGGTGCAGGAAGTGCAACCGCGCCGGCCATTTTGAGGTGGTTTGTAAATCAGAGTCTGTGAGAGAGATGTGTCTGGACAGTGATCAGGAGACGCCAGAACTGTCCTTTATAGTGAAGTGGAAATAGGCTGGAAGATGGCCGCCATTGTACACAGGCGGCCATCTTGTTCAGAATATTGGTTCACTTGTATATAACTAGACAGGTTTGTAGCTGAAACTAGAATGAGGTATACGTAGAAATTTAGGAATGCGTTTAGATTAGCAGAAAAGCAATTAAAGCCTTATGAAAGATCTCTGCTGTTCCTGGCACGGAGGAGAAAAGCGAAGTAGATACTCCAAGGTCGTTGGGGCCCGCAGAAGACAAAGGAGATATAGAGATCAGGCCAGGTGCCATCTGTAACAAGTGATTGTAGGCGCAAGGGAGGAGGGCGCAGCCCGGAACAGTAAGAGCAATTAATTATGATTTACTGAAACTAACACAAAGTTTGCCAATTTACAGCCAATTAATGGAATGTCTTTGTATTAGCCAAGGGAGGTATTAACCCACGTGGGGTGGAATAAAGTGTCATTGGGAGGTGGGCTAACTGGGATGTACCTAATTACGTATTTTTGGGTATAAGATCCCTTGCACGGGTGAAAAGGGGGCTCACTCTTTGCGATTCAATCCTGTGTGGGCACTTGTGTGACGACACAATAAAGTTTGCCTTTCCTGAAGAGACTCGTGTTCTGACAATCCTTACTTGTGCCCGGTCCGGCGCGTCTTGAAAGTGAATCTGTTTTTGTCCGCCTACATTTTTGGGGGCCTCGTGAGCCGGGATACGGGCCCTTTCCGGGCACACAGTAACAGGCTGCTGAACACAGTGCGGCGCTTGACTGCAGCAGGTGCGAGAATCCCGCTGGTTGGGCGTCCGTTGAAGGTGAGCTGACATCTGCAGGCGCCAAGCAGGATTTCCTGTTCAGTGGACCTCGTCTCGCCCCAAACGGACCCCTGACCCGGGAACTGGGACACCACTGAGTCTGAGGAAACAGCAAGCAGCGCCGGCGATAGGTAACGTGTCTTCTATGTTTTGTATGTCTAAAGGAGATACCGGTATCTAAGGGAAACGTCCGACTGAGATAGACGGATAAGGGGATGCGATGCCACCATCCCATTGGCATATCTAGCCCGCCGCTGATAGCACTGACATTGCTAAGGAGCCAGAGTGGCTAGCGGGTGTCTGGATTCGGGGAATTGAATGCCAATCAAAGTGTAGTTCTGTAAGAGAGGGAGAAGGTAGCCACGTGGAGTTGCATAAGTCATTAGTCAGTGTTTGTAAATAGAGCTTCGCCACGTGGGTAAAAGGGAAAGGAGGAGGGATTTTCTGTGACTGGGCTGAGAGCCTGAGTCAGTGCTAGTGTGCACGTCGTGTAGTGAAGAGGGCTCATAGTGGAGACAGCGGTAGCTGCAGAGATAGTGGTGCCGGGTGGTGAGATTACCATAAGGCAAATTGGAATTGCAGATGGGAGTATAGATATAGAACGGGGTGCACATAGTCACAAGCAGTCAAGAGTTAGAGTTCAAATTACGGGTATAAGGAGCCACAGAGGAGGGAATGAGCATCCTCGGCTAGTAGAAAGAGTTGAAGTGCCTATGTTCTGTTGTTCTGTTATGTGATGAAAGCATCTGATACGGTATGTGTTGTGAATGAATTGACTCGAGTGCTGTGAGTGAACGTGCGCCTACTCGCTCCGCGAGAAGCAAATACGAGTTTTGACCCCGAACGTACGTTTCCGGCTCAGGCGACTGCAGACGGCTACTGAAGGGGAAGCGCCTGCAGACACGGATGAATTGTTGACTGAAGTATCAGACTGTAGATTTTAACTGTTGTTGAAATAATATATCTGTATTGCAAAGAGTACTGTTTTCAAGAGTAAATAATGGGTAACGGGTCATCTAAGCCCAAGAAGGTGAAGGAGGGTGAGACGCCCTAGAATATATGGTGCGGAATTTCGAAGCATTATATAAAACTCATGACTATGGTGTAGAATTAAAAAAAAAAGAGAAGTTAAAAGTAATGTGTACAGTTGTGTGGCCGTTATTAGTCCCAGGATGGCCAGAGCAGGGGTATGGACCCGGAGTTGGTACAGAGGTACATTCCAAGTCACAGAGCAGTACGGACATCCTGAACAATACCCGTATATAGATATATGGAGATATTGTATTAAAAACAAGAGTCATTTTATAATGATAGCGGGGAGAAATAAGAAGCAGGACCCCCAAAATAATGGAGAGAGAGAGAGAGCGGTGTTAGTAGAACAACCGGAAGAGAGTGATGTTTTACCCCCGTCCTATCCATATGTTATGGGGCAGCCAGAGAAGCTTTGAGTGCCGCGGTTGCGCGGGCGGAGAGGGGGAGCGGGCAGCTGCTGTGTCTCGGTCAGCTCCCTCTGCTCCGTCCGTGTGACTGGGAAGAAGAGCAGGGCGCAGCGGGTGGAGGGGACAGAGAGGCTCCACCAGGAAAGATTGAGATGCCCGATAGAAGCATATATAAATTAATTAATATTTTACAGAGTGAGATGATTGCGGTGCTGTATGGCTTGTGTGTGTGATTCGGACTGATTTTGTCCGATTGTGTTTATAATTGATCTATTAAACTGTTCAATTAAAGTAGGAATGACTGAGAGGTTGTGAGATTGGCTTCGTACTTGGTTTTTTTTTTTTTTCTTTCCTCTCTTCCCTGGTGTATAGCCCCCTCCTTTCTGACAGACTGTTTGCGAAGGGGGAGG
Organism: Leptobrachium leishanense; assembly: GCA_009667805.1. Classification (NCBI taxonomy): domain Eukaryota; kingdom Metazoa; phylum Chordata; class Amphibia; order Anura; family Megophryidae; genus Leptobrachium; species Leptobrachium leishanense. Next base: position 1,605 of record RXON01001241.1, on the reverse strand, counting down.
GAGTCAGTTTGTTTTTCTTGCTCTCTGATAGCTGAAAGAATAACCCTTTGTATCTGTGCAGCGAATTCAAAGTAAAGAGAAATAGAGAAAAAAGGATTACTATGTTTGGCTAATTTTAATGTGTGTTACAATAGAATATTTGTCTGAAGTCTGTTGAGTGCAAGATATATGTTTATATTTTGTGTTGATATTATTCCGAAAGTTTTAGTTTTGTTCAGAGCTAGAATTAAATAATAAAAAAAAGGGGAGTCCTGGTTTTATATTGTTACACATAAACAATAATAAGTACGTAATAATATACATATTGTCTACCAAAATATAAAATTTATTAACAAATTAATTGAAATATTGAAACGGTTAGAAAATTAATATTAAGAAAAATTCGAGAAATAATTAAAATAGCTTTTTTTTTTTACTGTTTTTAAAATGTATGTTTTTGTTTGATTTTTGATGGAATGGTTATTTTATTGTTATGAGATGTTTGGAGTGGTCTATGACAATGCAATGATTTATTTATTTTTTTTATTTTTTTTATTTTTTTCGATGTGGTATTAAGAGTCTGTTTTGGGCTACGGGAAAAGATCTCTGAGAATATTGTTTATACAATGTGTATATGTATATGCCCGAATGTCCCATCCAGCTCCTGGGGCGGGATATCCTTTGCAAATTGCAAGCCCAAATTACGTTTCTTCCCGGGGGTCACGCTCAATTAGATTTGCCAGAGGGTGGCAGCTTTGCTCGGCAGCATAACCCAGCCAGCCCGCACAACCCCCAATCTGTGAAAATCGCAGTAGTTATGCCAAAGGAGGAAGAATGGCGCACGGCACCTACTCTGCCTGCCACGCCGGATCCGCACGCACTACTCCTTGGAATTCCTGAGGTGTGGGCGGAGGAAAACCCGCCCAGATTAGTTGAATTAAAGCCCGGCGCAGCACCTGTGGCCCTAAGACAATATCATATCCCACAGAAAGCCAAGCAGAATATACAGATACATTTACAGAGACTTAAAGATCACGGCATATTAAAATTCTGCGTGTCACCATGGAAACACCTCTACTGCCAGTACTGAAGAGGGGACACAAGATATCGCCCTGTCCAAGATTTACGAGCTGTCAACGAGCCACAGTAACACTACACCCTGTGGTTCCTAATCTATACAATTTGCTGGCATTAATTCCCGGAGATACAAAATTTTACACAGTGCTTGATTTAAAAGACGCTTTCTTTTGCATCCGTCTGGCTCCAGCAAGCCAGCCCCTTTTGCATTTCAGTGGGAAGAGTCTACCACGGGCGCGCCATCAAATGACGTGGACGCGCCTCCCTCAAGGTTTTCAAAAAATTCGCCCACGATTTTCGGTGTGCGCGCTTAGCCAAGATCTCCTCGCCTTCAACGCTCAGCCAGACAAAGTAGTGTTACTCCAATATGTTGACGATTTATTACTGGCTTCCCCCACAGAAAAAGACTGTTTATCCGCTACAAAAGCCCTGCTATATCTGCTAAGCCAAGCAGGTTACAGAGTTTCTAAAAAGAAAGCACAAATATGCAAACACAGTGTAAAATACCTGGGTTCCAGTTAACAGGTACCAAACGTGCACTGGGGGCAG
>RXON01001240.1:0-29745 GCA_009667805.1 Leptobrachium leishanense | reverse complement strand
AACACTCTAATATTGTTATACTCTATACATTTTATGAGGGTTAACGCAAGGTGTGATCAATTGGACATATAATGTCCCTTCTATGAGTGTGGTCCCTGACCTACTCCTTCTCTAAATAAACGGCCCCTGGCAACGTTTTCTTTTAATTTGTATCCCTGATACACTATAGGACATGGACAACTAATTTTAGTTCGAGATAACGTTGTCATTGCCCTCGTCCAGACAAGACAATATACTCACCAGGACCAGCAGTGCCTCCAGATTGAAGAGAATAATCGCCTCCAATTGTCCGTCCTTTAACCCCTAAGACCCGGTCTTAGGCACACCTTGAGTTAACTCTCCTTCTGCGCAGGGAGAGAGAAATCTGTCAAAGAAAACACACGAGGCATGTATCTTAGTCTGGCACTTCTCTCTGCCATTTCAAGGTTTTTGACACACTTTTTATGCTTGTAACGAAAACGTTGTCTCTTTATTTCATTGGTTAACATTTCAAAACATAGCATAGTTCATTGGCCAGTTTCAATACAGGTCTGGTGACGTATTTCTGGACAGTCCCGTGGCCCGAGACATGTGATTTCTTGAGACATGTGATTTCTTGAGACATGTGATTTCTTGCAAACATCAGCACTTTGTCATTTCAGAGACACTTGCAAACATCAGCACTTTCAGAGACATTTGCAAACATCAGCACTTTCAGAGACATTTGCAAACATCAGCACTTTCAGAGACATGGAAACTTATTGAGAAATGAAACTTAATCCTATAATACTGCTGATTATCAACTTATCTTAAAACTATTTCTAATATTTAAACCTTAATTTATCTATTAATATTATAATTCATGGGGTGTTATTTAACTACTTATAGGGTCCTTCTTATAGGTCAGCAGATGGTGGTCTGAGGATTCCTTTTCCTTCAGGGAGTATAAGCGGTGTGGCTCAGAGTGAGTCCCAGATGCTTTTTGAATTTGTTTTATTTGATAACTAGGTGCTAAGCCTGCCCGAAGGGCAGTGTATTGTTGTAGAGGGCCTGGCTGCTCGCACACCCCAGGGTCTGGCTGTTTGGTGTGTGTGTATATTATGTATGTGCTGTGTGTGTGTGTGTGTGTGTGTGTGTATATGTATGTATGTGCTGTGTGGTGTGTGTGTGTGTGTGTGTGTGTGTGTGTGTGTATATGTATGTGCTGTGTGTGTGTGTATATGTATGTATGTGCTGTGTGGTGTGTGTGTGTGTATATGTATGTATGTGCTGTGTGGTGTGTGTATATGTATGTATGTGCTGTGTGGTGTGTGTGTGTGTGTGTGTGTGTATATGTATGTATGTGCTGTGTGGTGTGTGTGTGTATATGTATGTATGTGGTGTGTGTGTATATGTATGTATGTGTTGTGTGGTGTGTGTGTGTGTGTGTATATGTATGTATGTGCTGTATGGTGTGTGTGTGTATATGTATGTATGTGCTGTGTGGTGTGTGTGTGTGTGTGCATGTGTTTGTGTGTATCTATGAGCAAGGTACCTGTATGAGCATCCAGATCCTGGGTGCGTCGAGCAGCCGCACCTTTGGGGGAGGGGTGGGTTAACCGAGCAGCCAGACCCTGGGGGGGGGCACACTGAGCAGCCAGACCACAGCATATACACACACAGCTCATATACACACACACAGCTCATATACACACAGATCTCACACACACACACAGCTCACACATACAGCCACACACACACAGCTCAAACACACATGCACACAGCTCATACACACACAGCTCACACACACACACAAACACAGCTCACACAAACACAGCTCACACACACCCACAGCTCACCCACACCCACAGCTCACCCACATAATACAGCACATCACATACATACACACAGCTCATACATAAACACACATCACATACACACACCTCATACAGATAAACACACAAACCCCTGTTGTTCCTCCAGAGCCATGTGCAAGGGGACTTGCAGTCACAGGGGGTTGGGCCCATGCAGGTCCCCTGGTGACCGCTTACTGCCATTAGCTGCCCTCCCTGTGCCAGACGGTTGCAGACTGTCCGTCCTCCCTCTGTCCCGCAGGGGGTGCCTGGCTCCTAATCCGCTGTGATACTGTGCTCAAAGTGATCACAGACATGTGCGTATCAGGGAGCTTGGGTGTCTGTTGTCCAGGCTAGATGCGCGCGCACCTAGCAGCGGCGACGGAGAACATTTTTTATAGTTATATATGTTGCAGTTTACAAGATAAGGGAGACATTTAACTATAAAAAGCGTTATTAAATGCCAGAGTTGGACCTTGAATCCACCAGGGCAGGTCATAGCTACACAAGCAAAATATCCTGATATATCTTTCTTTTAACCTTTTGAGAAAGGTATTGCGCCGAAACGTTGGGGGTACCTGGTCTCAGTTCTAGCGCCTCTCCTCAGTGTTTTTCCAGATACTTTTCTTCATTGGTTTTGCTCGTTTGAGGTATTTATGAACATTTACTGGTGCATAGGATACTGATATCGCCTAGACCTCTCATTTTCATCTGCCATATTGTGTTATGTTGTGTGTTAATAGTGGGTTTTTCTAGGATACCCTGTTAGTTTGTCTAGCACTACTTGCTTTTGTTGTCTTGTGACAATCTGTATGGCGATGTTTATATATGTATATGGCCTAATATCAGGGCTTTCTTGCCCTTGAATATTGTGTATGTATTTTCTCAATAAAATTCATTATAAAGACCACTTTATTTGGTGTGCATCCAGCTTCTTTGCTATATCTTTCTTTTATTATCATACCTTTAAACAAAGTCCATAAATCTTTGGATCAAATGTTTTAAACCAACAATCCATACAATGTTTTTTCCGAAGCAGCTCTTTTTCAAGCCAAAGTTATTAGGTTAAAACATTCTACACCTTTTGAGGAAATTGGATGAAAATCTAACCTCTATAGATTTCTGAGGTTTGAGTAGTCCAATTTTTTTTCAAATGGTGACAGCTTTGGAGGGAATTTCCATATCAGGCACAGAAAATGTCTTGAAAGATGCTTGATACTCTTGCATGTGGTCAGGACTCACAGGAATTAGATCTTGATAGTTTAAAAAGTTTTCAGGGAATTTTTGTTAGCGTAACTACAGTTGTGAGGGAATTGGTGGGAGCTTTTTCTGTTCCTCTCACAAAGAATTGATCAACCCAATTCATATTAACCCCTTAAGGACGGGAGTAATTTTACAACTTCGGCGCTCTTTCGGAAGTGAAGTTTGCTGAAGTTTTTGCTCATCATGTTTAAACACGGTTTCAAGTCACGTATTATTATACCACCCAGACAAATTATATATCGTTCTTTCCGGCAGACTCGGCAGATTAATAATATATCATAATTATATATAAATATCATGTCCTGCCAGAATGCTATAACAAAAAATGTAAAAAAATGTCAATTGCAAAATAAAATTTCAATCATCCACAGTGTGTAAAGTGTTTTTTTTCCCGCATTTTATTATCCGATCCTTTGCGGTTATATTCTATGGCGTAGACTTGGGAACCCATTTTTTGGGGGGGGGGGAATTACGTGGTTTTAGCTAACCCCCCCAAAAAAAAAACATTGGTGAAGCATCATTGTTCCCATTATAATTGAAATGTGAACAATGATGCTGCATCAAAAAAAAGCACGTTTTTATTTTTTAATTAAATTGTTTATTTTTATTTTTAAACACTTATTTTACTTTTTTCAGTGTCATGTTTGATATCGTTGGAAAGGCCATGCTCAGACCTTTCCATCGATATCAGGCATGACCCCCTAGCTGCCACCGATCAGGAGATAGGGGGTTCTTTGAACCCCTTTATCTCCTGCAAGGGATTTCCTTAGGAAATCCCTTTGCAGCTAGGGGCTTCCCCAGTTAATTGACATCAACTCGCATGGCGCAATGAGTCAGTTGACGCGGGGGGGGACCCAGAGGTGGGGGCTGCCATCCAAGATGGTGGTCCGCACCGCAAATAGGCCGCGATCCGGCACAAATTAGTGCCCAGTCGTGACCTGGCAAATAATGGGTTAACCCCCATACATCGCTGGAAAGGTCAGGCTGTGACCGTTCCAGCGATGCTGGCCACAGCCTTGTAGCCCCCGGCAATGGGGAGATAGAGGGATACAAAGGATCCTTCCACTCCAGGCGCTTCCCCATGCTCCGGCGGGGGGGGGGCGCCTGAAACTGACGTCATCGCGCCAGCGCGATGACGTCAGTGCGCTGGGAGGCTAGAAAAGACGCAGATCAGGCTGAATGTGAGAAAGTCATACACCATACCCTGTTATAGCCTTTCAGAAAATCATACAACATACCCCGTCATAGCCTTTCTCACATTTTGCTGTTCCTGTGTCCTGCCTGATTCTTAGGGTCGCCAGATTGGCCATATTTTCCTGGACACATATAATTTATTCAGGCTGATGAGCACTGCATGAAAAATGCAGCCCCACAGCTTGTAGAATCTATACACTGCATTATATGTCCCACATGCTTCGTCTCCTTATCCCCTTCATCATTTACACAAGAGAGGAGAACTGCTTGGAGACAAAAGAGGTGAAGGTACCCACCGAATAAGCAGTACCATACGCTTACAACTTGAGCCTGGAATCCAAGGCTCCACCATCGGTGAGTTTGTTTAACTTTCACCTACCTTATCTAAGTTATTGGCTACAAGCTACGCTATGAGGATGTCTCTCTCTGTCTTTCTGTACCTGAGACAATCAAGCAAGCTCTAAAGAAGGGCAGAGGCTACCCTCAATCAGGCCCAAGGCACTTCACACTAGAGCCGGTATACGAGGCTCTTTAAAGCGTAAGTGTTCCCTTGTCTATGGGCACTTGACTCTCTATCAGACAATATTGCACTATTATTTTTCCTTTTTTTGTTCCCTTTCTTTTCCTCTTCCCCTTCTTTTTCCCATTTTTGGGAATTGGGAGTCCACACATGACCTAGGTGAAGATATTGCATCAAGACCTTACGTACACCTCTGGACTGTCAACGTGAAGACCCAATCAGACCACATTATCTCCAATATAGAATATACGGTCGGTCTGACTGTTCTCTTTTTTTGCTTTCACTATTGATTTGGAAAGCAGGACTTGATTATAACAGTTGCCTCAAGGACCTTCATATGCACTTTTATATGCACCTATATATGCACTTATAGTTGCATCTGCACTTTCTGTGACTGCATTAGCACTTTAGCTGTTAATCTGCAGCATATGCATTTTTGCTCAATTGCACTTTAGTGGTCGTTCTGACCATGCACATTTTGGAATAGTGGGAACACCGTACCTATCTATTTATTATTATTTAATGTATGCATTACAAGTTTGTACATTGACTACTCCAAAAGGAGATTGCGCCACTAGGGCCCACCCCATTCTCCTGTTGTACGTTCACACATTTTCGAGGTTTTGTGTTCTAATCCCAGTTGGCTGCACAACACAAATACATTCACCTAATCATTAGCGCCTGCATTGTATACTCCCCTTTTTGTTCTAAAATGAGAATAGGAGTCTAGAGCAGTGGAAAGCAGAAATAGACACAAGGGGAACTTAACAGCAGATGGGGCAGACAATGAATAAAGAATAACACTAAACAATACAGATAACAGACATTCAGGAAAAGGTACCAGTAGGGATATATCAATAGAGTGGTCATTGGGAATTCAGTGGTCTAGGCAAGGCGGCAGGCAGTGTGGTCCAAGTCCATATCCAGGGGGTCTGATACACGGGGTTCCAGATGGGGGAAACTGGTATGGAGAATGAGTGTTCACGTAGAAACAGGGGTCCTTAGGCAGTCTTTGGCGATACCACAAAGAAGGGTTCAGGAATAGCTCTGCACAGGAACACAGTCTGGGACTTCAATGAGGAAGTCCAGGGTAGAGGGTGTGACTTCCTTAAATGCAGGACTGATGAGGGAGGATGAAGGGCAGGTGAGGTTCCAGGGTACAATATCAGAGTCCAGGAATGTGTATAGTCTGATAAAGTCCTGTAACCTGCATAGGGCATGCAGGATGTGGCATAGAAAGGGGGGGGGGGGTTCAGGGCCTCTAGGACCTGACACAGGGACAGTGTGTTTCAGTGAGTTGTAGGAGATTCCTGGGAATTTGAATCTGTGTTGGCACTCCCAGGCTATCAGGGACAGTGTGTATCAGTGAGTTCTACCACAGTTCAGCAAATTAGAATCTGTCTTGGCACAGCCTGTTATCAGTAGGGTTCTAACACAGTTCAGCAAATTAGAATCTGTTTTAGCACAGTCAGGCTATCAGGGACATTGTGTATCACTGATTTATAGCATTGTTTTGTAAAATCTGTATATCTTTGATCTAATTCTAGATACCATACAATAACCAGTTTAATCAGAGTTCACCTGTTTATCTATTGAGAGTTGAATCTGGCTGTTGCCAGCTATCAGGGTGTTGCAGCCTGCAGGAGAGGAAGTGAATCAGAGCGAGAGAGAGAGAGTAGAGGACATTGGCAGCCTTGCAGGGAAAATATAAGTAAAATTGCCGACTTATATCAGAGTTCTGAATATCTTTAATCTATATACCAGAGTTGAATCAGACTTCTGTATATCTTTAACCCTTTCACTGCGGAGGACGCGCACAGCGCATCCACCCGCAGTATTGTTCCATGCACAGCCTGCCCTTCCAAACAGTGGCTGTCATTAACCCCTGGGGAGCCGGATCACGATTCAGCGCTGAAAAGCGCCGGATCGTGATCCTCTCCCAGAGCTGGCCGACATCTTGGATGTCGGCCAAGCCTCCGGGAACTCCCCCTGAGGACTGGCGTCATTGTGCATAGCACGATGACACCAGTCCTGGAGTTAACCCCTAGCTGCCACCAATGGTAGAGATAGGGGGTTCCAATGAACCCCCTATCTCCCGATCCGTGACAACTAGGGGTTAATGTTTGATGTGGTTGGATCGGCCAGAGCATGGCCTTTCCAATGATACCAAACTTGACCATGTAAAAAGTTTTTTAAAAAAAATAAAATAAAAAATAAAAAAATATTTAAAAAAAATTATAAAAAAAAAATATAAACAAGTTTTTTTTTTGGTTTTGTTAATGCAGCAATATTATTCCCATTTCAATTATAATGTGAACAATGATGCTGCACTAACGATTTTTGTATGCGATGCGTTTGTTAAAAATAGCAAAATTTTCCCAAAAAAAATGTAATGAGTCCCAATTTCTAATATTTTTAACAAGCGCACCCCATAGAAAATATAACCGCAAACGATCGCATGTTAAAATGTGAAAAAAAACACTTTACACATTGTAAATTATTGTAAATTCCAATTTTATTGCCTTTTTTGTTATAATATACAGACAGGACATGACGTATACATATAATAATGACATATTATGAATTTGTCGAGTCTGCCGGAAAGAACGATATATAATATGTCTGGGTCATATATCAAAATATGGCTTCAAAACGCGGTTAAACATGATGAGCGAAAGTGGTAAAAACGACCTCAGCACAGAGGTGTGAAAAGCCTCAGCAGCGAAAGGGTTAATCTATATATCACTCACCATGTCAGAAAGACCAAAAAGGACAGGCAGACGCTCCCAGACACAGATAAGAGGGCAAGCAGCCTCTGTGTCGGAAGGCTGAGCCCCTGGTCATCGTGGACGTGGTGCATCCTATGCAGGGGCACGCTTGTCCTTGTTTCTAACTGGTGCTGGCCGTCTTAAGCACCAGCAACATACAGAGGATTTGCAGGATTGGCTAACCAGACCATCCTCATCCTCCGAGTCCAGTCCGAGTCTGCCAGCCAGGCTTGTAGTGGTTTACAGTCCACCTCAGTTGCCAAAACATCTAATTCAGCCTCCATGTCCACAGCTACACCTGCCGTAGTCTCACTATCACACACGAAGGAGTCAGCTGAATTGTTTGACTACAGTGACAGTGACATGCTGCTTGAGGATGCGCAGCAACTCCAGTGCTCTGAATCAAACTCTGAGGTTGAGGAAGGGAGTATAATCAGCCTAGAGGGAGGGGGTGCCAGTGACACACAAAGGACTGTCACTCATGTTCCCCAGCAGCTGCAGCATATTGCGAGGTTGGCTCCAGTGGCGAGGAGCTAGGAAGTGATGAGGAGGTCACTGACTCCACCTGGGTGCCTGATCAAACAGAGGAGTCAAGGGAGGAGGAGGAGGCACAACAAAAACGAGACAGAACGTCCTCTGAGCAACCGTAGCCAGTCCAAGGCATCAGATGTCAGAGCTGCTCAGGTGCAGAGCGCTGTTGTCTCGCAGCAAACGTCCAGGATCTCTGCTGTCTGGGAGTTCTTAACGACATGTGCAGCAGACTGCAGCGTTGCTATTTGAAAGTTATGTCGGAAGACGATCAAGCGTGGGAAAGACAGACACTTGGGTAACACGTGCTTGAGGCGACATATGACCACCTGCCAAGCATCCCGTTGGCACAACACTTTGCATAGGTCCTCCTCCTCATCTGTCTCTACCCCCACTATATGTCCTGCCATGTGTAACGTGGTGGGGGGACCTGACTAGACAAGGAGCAGGAGGGGTGTGAGCCAAAGCGCAGTGATTAGACAAGATACAGACGGGAACCAGACATAAAACAGAAAACAAACACAGAACTACCCAAATAAACACAGAACTAAAGCAAGAGCAAAAGAGCAGAAAACCGAACCAATGCAGAATAAATCAAGAAACAGAATATAAACTAACATGAGAGATCTAAACACTAGAGAAAACAAGAAATGAAAACATGAACATCAGACATAGGATAAAAAGAAATGCAATACTCAGATAAAAAGCATAAACCAGACTTAAACCAAAGAAAGCATGAGACAAGAACTTAAACTAGACATAAATAAGAAACCCAAACAAGAGCATTAACCTGAGAACAGTCAGGAGAACCAGAGCAACACAACCTAACCAGACCTACAAGGTAAGGAATCAGGATGATTCAGAGTGAACCAGAGGCTAGGACAATACAGACTGAGGATCAGAACAAAATGAGGCCACATCCTACTTTGGGCGCTGCCTACTTTTAACCAGAGTTTGTTAGAACAAATGAGTCCAGGTGAAAGTCCAGGCTTGGAATCCACAGAATGAACAAAAAGAAAAGTCCAAAGCAGCAACGTCCACTACTGCCAGAGGAGGAGCCAGAGACTCGGGACGTCACACCATGTCATTTCCTACAACCTCCACTGACAGGGATGATGCTACAGTAATGGGTGCTTCAGGTCCTTCCTCAGAATGTGATAGCATCCCATCAGCTGAAGATGTACACATTCAGATTACGTTGCCCCAGCTGTTGCAGCGTAAGAAAAAATATAGTCCCAACCATCCCCAAGCACAGAGTCTAAATGCCAGTTTAGCAAAATTACTCGCATTACAGCTGCTGCCTTTCCAGCTGGTGGACTCTGCTCCCTTCCGTGAATTTGCTGAATGTGCTGTACCACAGTGGCAGGTTCCAAAACGCCATTTATTTTCACGAAAGGCCATTTCAGCACTATACCAGCACGTGGAAGACAATGTTATGGAGTCATTGGGAAAGGCTGTCAGCAGCAAGGTGCTGTCACATTCAGTCTCAATGGCGGTACCCAGCAAGTAGGGCCCAGGTATGAGTAAAAGCCGCTATATGCAGAGATGCGGGACACAAATATCTAGGATACGTGAATAAACCACAGGAGACACTGGGGACCTCTGCACGGCTATACCGAAAGAAGCCCTATGCTGATAGATCGGTCCTTAGGGTGGCCGCATCTGCACTAACAGAAAAGGGGTTACCTAGTAGCCATGCAGAGTCCTGGGAAAAACACAGATACCTGAAGGAGTTATACTCAACAACTTGCAGGGAAGGACTTCAATATACAAACGCCATGGTCAGCAGAGACACACAACATATACATCAATATATCAACATACACAGTACAGCTAGGGATGTCCAGAAGAGTCGTCAGTAAATAAGCCAGGAGTCAAAACCAAAACGTATCAGGGAGCCAAGGTTGCTGACCCCTGGCCTAGGGCGTAGCCCTTTTCTCAGGCAAGGTGGTGTATTTGAACTGTTTGTGTGTTTTTTTAACAGTGCTGGTTCAGAGGAGCAGTACAGAAAGAGTGCCACCAGGGGGTTCAAGTATGGCTGCTGACATGGGATGTGACACAGCGTAACCCACCCCCGATAAATCAGATACTCATCTCTCATCCCACAGTGAGAAAGATGGCCGATCCACCACTTATGGCCACCGGGAGCAGAGTGAGACTATGGATAAATAATGCCCAGTGTCCCTCTGCGAATCACTCCGTGGCTCTGCACAATCTCACGAGAGAAAGATTCCATTCTGGAAATAGGCCCACAGCAGCAAGAGCTGGCCAGCCAGCTGATTGCAAGTGCAGTGTGCGCTTTGATCAGCTCTGCATGCAGGGATTTTTTTCAGTCGGCCCGAAAATAAGTACTATTTTTTTATCGGCGCCGCTGAGCGAGAACGAGATTAAGGGGCGTGTGGCAGGCCGGACCTCATTCTGCAGCAGAGCAGAGATCCCACCCACCCACACGCGGGAATCACGCGGCAAATTCCCTCCCCTGCACCTCCACTGCTGCATGTGCTCCCCGGCATAATTTCCATGCGATCTGACCCTACCTGTAACTGCCGCTGCATAGTTCCTTCCTCTGCACCCCTGTCTGCCCTCCTCCTCCTGGGTGTGTCCTGCTTGTTGTCCCTTTGATTACATACGTCCAGCTGATGCCCCCTGTGCTGCTCCGCCGGCTCTTCTCTCCCCTGGTTATGGGCAGGGGAGGGCTGGGGGCCTGCTGCCCCACAAAGGAGAGAGACACTGCATGCTGGCCAAAAGGATGAAGAACACCTTTATAGCAGGTGAGGAAGGATCAGCCAAAATGAGGATTATTCAACACCCCAACTGTGTTAGGCCCCAGGAAGCGCTTGCTCACAATTACAAGAAGGAAGGTGTTAGGCCCAGCTGTAAATAATTAGTCAGTAGCTAGATTGTGGTGTTTCCAAGGGCTTTATTTATTTTACCCCCTCCTGTTGCTGCTGTTCTCCCCTGCTTGGGCTGAGCTGTGAGCCTGGCTGTACGGGTCCTCCATGCTGCTGTCTTCAGAGCGTACAACATGCATATGAGATGGGAGTGATAAGTAGGGATGAGCTGTTCGGGTTCGGACGGTTCTTAGTTCGGCCCAAACTTTGGCAGTTCGAACGTTTGCGAACTTTTTGGGTGTGTTCGGTTCGAGTTCGAAAAAATAAATAAATTTTGAAAAACGTATAGAAAATGCTTAAAAGAATACTAAAAAATCTAGAAATAAAGAGACTCTTTACTGCAGAATATTATAAGCAACGGTTTATTAGATATTGAATTAAAAACTAATGTGTACGTGGAAAGATTATCAACTCTAAATGACCTCTGTTCACAAACGGGCATAACACCAGGTGTTTTTAGTCTGGTAATCAATTTGATACTTTGTACACTATACTGAGGGGGTGGGGTGGTGTCTGTTTCTGATTTTGTGAAAGGATTTTACCAGGAAGGATACATTGAGATTTCTCTCGTTTTCAAGTATGGGTGGCAAGTTTCCTGGGTGGCAAGTATGTACCATTAGGTGTCTTACCAAGGACACTTACTGGAGAGGCTGCTCGCTGGGAACGAACCCATGACTCCACAGGCTCTCTCCATGCAGAGCGGTGACATTACCTCTACTCCACCCAGTCGGTACAATTGATTTAGATTTGAGAATTAATTTCCCTCCTAAAACTTCCTAATATGCTGCATTTAACTGGTGTTTGAAAAAAATCTAAAGCAATGTTATTTTTCACCTAGGGATTAAACATTCACAGGGTTATTCAGAGAGCGGGGAAAAGCAGGAGAATAACTGGAGAAGTGAAAATTCTAGGTCAAAATAGCCGAACCAGAAAAATTCTCCCATTTATCTCACTTTCCAAATCGGCTTTTTGGTCTAGAAGTTTCCATTCTCCTGCTTTTCCCCGCCAAAAAATCAGTAAACTTTTTCTGCGTGTCTGAAAATGTCTCCTCTTTTCATACAGACTGCCGCCCCAAGCAGTTGTTTATGGATAGATTAAAGGAAAAGCATTTACCGTCATTTGAAATGTCATTTTTTGGTTTTTACATATTTCTATACATCCTAGAAATCCGCCACTTCACAGGCAGGTTATGGGGACCTCCTAGGCACGATATTTGAAGGAATTTTTTGTTTTTATTTTTAACCCTCATTTCATGGAAAACTCACTGTCCATTTAAAAACGTTTTTTTTTTACTTTTTGTCCTTGTTTCCTGTCCCCCAGGGCACTACCCGGACCCCCATACACCTTTTATGGCAAATATCTAGCATATATGCCCTCTTGGAGGGCACTCTAAAAACCTAATTTTCAGCCCCATTGACTTGTATTGAGTTCGAGTTCGGGTTCGGATCCAAACATTTGGAAAGTTCGGGTTCGGCTCCGAACCGAACTCGGGGAGTGTTCGGCTCATCCCTAGTGATAAGCAGCCTTTTTAGCGGCCATTTTACATACTTGGTGCTAACTTAACCAGAGCTGTTGTAAACTTAAAACCTCCATAGGCTATAATGGCTCTGGGAAGTTTACAACAGCTCTGGTTAAGTTAGCACCAACTATGTAATATGGCCCTATGTGTGCTTTTGGAGTCTGATTTTAATCTCACCCTGGGCCAGGAAAACACACTGCACCTTGTGAGAGGCTGTAAATCCATCCCATCCATCTGCTGGGAGCCAGGGATTGTATGGATAAGTGTATCGAGCACATAACAAAGCATTCCCTGCAGCTTTAGGATTTCATGTGGGAGGAGCTTAGAAATACTGAGAATCTACAATTAGGGATGAGCCGAACACCCCCGTGTTCGGTTCGCATTCGAACCCCTTCAAAAGTTCAAGTTCGAACTCAAACACGAACCAAACTCAATGCTAGTCAATGGAACTCAAAATTTTGTTTTTTAGAGTGCCCTCCAAGAGGGCATATATGCAAGATATTTGCCATAAAAGCTGTATGGCGGTCCTGGTAGTGCCCTGGGGGACAGGAAACAAGGACAAAAGTTTTAAAAAAGACTTTTTTAAAGGAACAGTGAGTTTTCCATGAAATAAAGGTTAAGAATAAAAACAAAAAATTCCTTCAAATAATGTGCCAAGGAGGTCCCCATAACCTGCCCGTGAAGTGGCGGATTTGTAGGATGTATAGAAACATTTAAAAACAAAAAAATGACATTTCAAAAGACGGTAAACGGTTTTCCTTTAATCTCTTAATAAACAACTGCTTGGGCGGCAGTTTGTATGAAAAGAGGAGACATTTTAGGACACGCAGAACAAGTTTAGTGATTTTTTGGCTAAATTATGGTGAAACTTATGCAGGCTTTGGATGAAAGTAACAATAGGTGCTTTAAAATTGTGCCTTTAATGTCGGCAACAGTGCCGTCACACCGTAACCCCTCTGTGGTATTGTGGAAGAGTGCAGGGTTGGACCCTGCAGTCAAATATTAAAATGATATGACTCTGGTATAGGCGTCAGTGGCAGTGCACCCAAATATTGTGCCTTTGGTGGCAGCAAGTGCCTTCACACCGTAAGTAACCCCTCTGTGGTATTGTGGAAGAGTGCAGTGGTGGAGGTTTTGGTAATGCAGAAGAGATCCCCCATCTATTCAGTTACATCAGCAGCTATAACAAAACCGGGTCAGCAATGTTTAGGCACTTGTACTGCGCTACTGTATATAGTGAGAATCAGCGCACACCAGTAGCAACAGAAAGCAAACAGAACAGGCAGGGAATACACATAGAGAATAGTCAAATGGCAGGCAAAGTCGGCAACAGATCGGGTCCTCAGAACAAGCAGGGTCAGTAACAAGTATACAAACTGATTCGGCAAGCTAGCAATGCAAGAATAAAGGCTGAGACACACTGAGCGTGTAGCGATGCTCAGCGTAGTGAAGCGAAGAGAAGCAAACATTTTGCAGGCTTGACTTCACTCCGCTCCGCCTCGCAGCGTGTCTACACTACATTTCGTTTGCTTCTCACCGCACTGGACAGGAATCCATTAACTAAATTAAAATGTACACACAAATCCGTGTAATTTTCACAAAGCACATGTTATATAGGCAAAAAAAGTTTCTACTGAATAAAATACATCAAAAATTACTGTTAATTTAATAGGAATAGTATAAAATATAAAAAAAAGGTAACCCCTGATCATATATATTATAGGGACATGGAGCGCCGTTTATAGAGTAGGGATGCATTGATACCACACACAGACATATACGTATATATATATCAACACGCAGACCTATATATACGTATATCAACATGCAGATATATATATACACCCACCACAAACCTCAGACCATATATACACATAAGCACGTGGCAGGGGGTGGCATGTGGACAATCTTAACTAAATGCCTCCACCCCCCATTTGGCTGATCCCTCCAGAAGAAATGTTGAACCCGACAGAGCAGAGAATATATATATTATTCTCTGATCTATCGGGTTCAACATTTCTTCTGAGGAATCAGCCATATGGGGGGAGGGGGCAATTAGTTGCCAAAATGTGTGTGTAATACAAGTCTCGATATATATATATCTATAATATATTATATATATATATATATATTTCTCATACCTGCCCTTACCTTCCCCTATAAATTTGCTAAACATATACACACAAAACAAACCAAACCACTGATATACTCTAATATATATAATTAAATACATTCAGCCAGGTAGAGAAAGAAAAAAAAAAGTTTTATTTTATGTTCCCGGGGACATTTAAAAATGTCCTTGGATTTAATTTTTTTTAGAAATGTGTCGCCTTACCTTAGCCTGGTGGTCAGTGGGGGCTCCCTGGATCCTGGTTGTGGGGGGGGGGTCTGCCGTGGCTGCATGTGCAGTGGCTCCCTCCCTGCGCTGCCTGTCTCTGCCACATGCAACCAGGCGCTAGCCCGCACAGTCGCAGCTCTGTCATCCGGCGGCTGCATGCTCCTCAAGGGGATCCTTGGGAGGCCCCTGCAGGCTGCCCTCTACAGTGCCTGATTAGAGTGCCGTCTCTGCCTGATGTTTTAGTAACAAGAATGTTTTATCCCATAGTCTTCAATGTTAAAAATATTCCCGTTTTAATTCAATATCTAATAAACCGTTGCTTATAATATTCTGCAGTAAAGAGTCTCTTTATTTCTAGATTTTTTTTGTATTTTTTAAAAAATTTTATACTATTTTTTTTAAAAAAAATGTTTTTAAACTTTTGGCGAACGTCCAAAAAAGTTCGAAGTTTGCGAACTGTCCAACAGCCGATGTTCGATGCGAACTCTAGACATGTGCACAGCACACATTTTCGTTTTGAACTAATGCATTAGTCCTAAAATGCTATTTATTTACAGGGTAATTCAAAGAGATTCGAAAAGTCACCTCACATTGCGTGACTTTTCGTTCTCTTCAATTCGGTTCCTTTTCCCGATCCCATTTCGGTGACCCTGCGGTGTATTCAGCAAGCACCACAGGGTCCCCGAATTGCAGGGAAAAGCTACCGCAAACCCGACGAGAATGAACCGCAAAAACCACCAAATGCACACCGAAAACCCCCAAAAACATCTGCATTAACTCGTCGAAAAACCCGAGCAGGAGCCGATTGTAACGTTGGGAGCTTCCAGCCCTACCTGTGTGCTTGAGGGCAGCATGTCTGATGCTGCTCGCTGACCAAAGCCCGGTTTAAATGGAGACAGGCAGGGAGGTGGTTGCATGAGGTGCGGCTTGAGTGGGGGGCGTGGCCTGGTGAAGGTCTTTAAAAACCCTCAGTGTATTCTCAACAGTTGCCAGATCGTGGTTATCCATACCTGAGCTCCTTGTACCTGACTGCTATATTGAATTAACCCGTTATTGACCTCTGCTTGTTTCTGACTATTCTGCCTTCTGTTGCCCTAGACCATTTTCTTGTACTACGCTACTGCTCTGATATCGACCCGGCTATTCCATTTGAGCATTCTGAACTCTGTATTCCTGATTCTGGCTCGGCTGACTACTCCCCGTGTTGTTAACCCTTTCTGTCTAGCTAGTTTACCTGGCCAATTCTAAGGACCAGACAGTTAGAGATCTTTCATGGCTACTCTGTTGGTAGCTTCTGGCTCTGTGGAGTGTGGGGTGTTAAGTACTGCGTTGTGGGATCTGGGAAACGTGACACCGATCACACGCTGCGAAACAGCTGAGACCTCAGACGAGGCAGTGAATAAATTAGCAAAATAGTTTGTGTGAATGTTTGAAAATGAAACGCTGTTTGCAAAGAAACTACTGAGCGAAAATGTCTGAAATTTACATATGAGGTCCAATGAATGATAATAAAGAGGGCTGTTACAAAAAAATAAGTAAACTTAAAGAAAAAAATCAAAAACTAAATCGGACTTTGAAAAAAAAAAAAAAAATCAGAAAAATGCTTAACCACTTCAATGCTGAGGACGCGCTCAGCGCGTCCTCAGCATTACCGCTGGTATGCGGAGGACGCGCTGAGCGCGTCCTCCCAATGGGGTCAGTGTTCGGCCGGGTTCCGGCCGATCGCTGGCCCCCCAGTGCGGGCTGACATCCTCGATGTCAGCCCGGCATCTGGACCGCAGCCGCCGGAATTAGGTGTCATCGCGGCAGCGCGATGACACCTAATTCAGGCGCCCCCCGCATGTGCGGAGGAGGCGCCTGAAAGGGAGGGGGGAGGTCCTTCGGACCTCTCTCCCTCCCGATCGGCGGCTCTGCAGGGGTTAAACCAGGCATCATTTGGAAGGGCACAGCCTGCCCTTCCAAATGGTGCCTGGCATTAACCCCTGGGGAGCTGGATCGCGAATCGGCGCTGAAAAGCGCCGGTTCGCGATCCTTTCCCGGAGCTGGCTGACATCTTGGATGTCGGCCAAGCCTCCGGGAACTCCCCCTGAGGACTGGCATCATCGTGCGTAGCACGATGACGCCAGTCCTGGACTTAACCCCTAACTGCCACCAACGGTGGAGATAGGGAGTTCCAATGAACTCCCTATCTCCCGATCCGTGGCAGCTAGGGGTTAAAGTTTGGTATGGTTGGATCGGCCAGAGCATGGCCGTTCCAACGATACCAAACACTACTGTGAAAAATTTTGTCAAAAAAAAAAAAAAATGAAAAATATAAATAAAAAAAATTATGAAAAAAATTATAAAAAAAAAATAAACACTTTTTTTTATTTTTTTTGGTTTGTTAATGCAGCAATATTGTTCCCATTTCAATTATAATGTGAACAATGATGCTGCACTAACGATTTTTGTATGCGGTGCGTTTGTTAAAAATAGTGTAATTTTCCCCAAAAAAAAATGTAACGAGACCCCATCTCTAATTTTTTTAACAAGCGCACCCCATACAAAATATAACCGCAATTGCTCGCATGTTAAAATGTGAAAAAAAACACTTTACACATTGTAACTATTGAAAATACATATTTTATTGCATTTTTTGTTATAAATACAGACATGACATAACGTATACATATAATAATGACATATTATGAATCTACCGAGTCTGACGGAAAGAACGATATATAATATGTCTGGGTCATATACTAAAATAAGCCTTCAAAACGCGTTTAAACATGATGAGCAAAACCGGTAAAAATGACCTCAGCACAGGGGCAGGAAAAGCCTCAGCAGCGAAAGGGTTAAAATATCCTAAAAAATCTATAAAAAAGAGACTCTTTACTGCGGAATTTTATAATGAACGGTTTATCAGATATTGAATTAAAACGAGAATATTTTTAACATTGAAGCCTAGAGGATTCTCATGAATAAACTTGCCGAATTAAACCACCGAATGGCAGGGCATTAGGGGAACCTTTCACTGCTGGTTTGTGTTCTCTGAATAGCTGAAGCAGTGCTTTTTCATGGGGATTTCACTGCCCTCGAACAGGCACCAAACAGGCACCGTATGTTCAGGCAATTCGCTAGGATTTGGCGAATTGACTGCTCTCTGGATAGCCGAATGGCCAGGAAAGGTAAATGAACGCTGATTTTCAGAGTTCGGTTACCTTTCTCAAGCAATTCGGAGCTCTTTGAATAAACCTGTTAGTTGCTAAAGAAATTCGTTTTCAGTCTTTAGTATGAAAACTAATTTCAATCATCTGAAAACCAGCGGAACAAATTACTATTGTAGTGGCTCCTCAGAGGGCTGAGATTGCTGCTTGTTACAGTGTCTCTCACTCTCAGCACAATGTGTCAGGCAAAACTGTTACAGTAACTGACTCCTGCTCATCACAGCACTCAGACTTTCCGTAAAACTAGTAAATTATATTTTTATATATAAGAGGTTATAACAATATTATTTCCTTGTTTTACTGAAACTCTGAGTGCTGTTACAGTCAGTTACTGTAACAGTTGAGCCTGATACATTGTACTGAGAGATAATATAACAAGCAGCTGATCTCAGTGCTCACAGCCACTGGATTTAAAGGGCTAAAAAAATTGACTCCTCTCTGTATAATGTAGATTTATGTATAGAACATCCTCCTGCATTAATTAATACCCCTCTCTGTATAATGTAGATAACATCCTCCTGCATAATTAATACCCCTCTCTGTATAATGTATAGAACATCCTCCTGCATTAATACCCCTCTCTGTATAATGTATAGAACATTCTCCTGCATTAATTAATGCCCCTCTCTGTATAGAACATCCTACTGCATTGGCATGTGGAGGGTGCAGAACTTTGGAATGCAATGCTTATCCAGCACAGGAGAGGGAACTTTTACTTAAACTTTGTATCTCTGTGGGGGAGAGAGACAGGAATATAAAAGCAGGGGAGAGGGAAAATATTAACGTAAATCGGTCTGAAAGCTCAGAGAAGAGATGACTGGTGCAAATTTATTGTTATGATAAAGTAAAGCACTTTAAATCCAGGGAAAACATTCAAATAAATCACACTGAAGGCTCATAATGACAGAGTAACTGTGAGAGCTGGAAACTAAATATATCAGACGTAAAAAAAACTTTATAACAAACAGCACTGGGAGAGGGATTTTATATAAAATGTGTATTATAAATGAGGAAAGGGGGATAGTAGGGGCATAGTGCTCCTGGATAATATAAAATGTTTCAGACCTAAGCCCCTATTATGCAGAGCGGGAGGGGAGATAACACACGTGTCAGTGTGATTTATTTGAATGTTTTCCTTCTCCAGCTGCTTTCATCATCTTGCCTGCCTCATAGACATGCAAGGGTTAAGTAAAGGTTTCCTCTCCTGTGCTGGCTATCTGTGCTGTGAGTGAATATTCTGGAGCTCTATCACTTTCAGATTTTCCAGTAGGGGTCGGGAAGGATTACACATACAAACCTTTTCTGTAGCTTTGCTATGTTGTGCTCTTCATTGCTGGTCTCCTTTACTCAATGTAATATCACAAAAAGGACGGAAACTAAAATGTAGTGCATTTTATTTTAGTTTCTTTCGTTTTTTGTACTCTCTTGGGTCATACGAAAACTAAATTACCCAAAATTCGTACTAAATCATTTTAGTACTAAAACGAATGCACATGTCTAGCGAACTCCCAACAGATCGAACCGAACAGCTCATCCCTAGTCATCACTTGGTAACCTACCAGTGCCTGGAAAGGTGTTACACAAGTGTCGCTTTAGAGCGTCCTCCAGTTGTTTCATATTGTGCTCCCTATGTGCGGACAGGATGAGCTCTGCAACTTTCCCCTTGTATCGTGGATCAAGAAGGCTTGCCAACCAGTAATGATCCCTCTCCTTGATAGCACGAATCCTGGGGTCCATTAGCAGGCTTTGCAAGATAAGGGAGCCCATGCAGCGTAGGTTGGAGGTGGCATTAGCTTCCGAGTCTTCCTGGTCAATGAGGATGACCCCATTGTGCACTTCCTCCTCCCAGCCACATACTAGTCCTTGGGTTTCTGGGCACACAAAACCCTACCTTGAGGAAATCCCACCTTCAATGCCCCCACTACTTAAATATTCCTCCTCTTCCTCCTGTCTGATCTGAGGACACGCAGGAATGCTGTCTGCAGAAAGACTGGGGCCTTGAGAGCTAGGGAAGGCCTCCTCTTCCTCCCGCTGCTCTGCCTCTAGTGCCATATCTAAAATTCCCCGCAGAGTGCGCTCCATGCAGGAACACTAAAGGAATTGTGTCACTGATCCATGCACTGTCCCTGCTCACCATCCTCGTTGCCTCTTCAAATGGTGACAGTACAGTGTATGCATCCTTGATCATCAGCCACTGTGGGGGGTGGGAACAAGTTGACCTGAACCTGTCCTTGTGCCATACTCACACAGGTACTCATTGATAGCCCTCTGCTGCTTGTGCAGACGCTGCAGCATTGCTAATGTCGAGTTCCACCTGGAGGGCATGTCACAGATCAGACGGTTTGTGGGAAGGTGGAATTCTCTTTGAATGTCTGCCAGGCAAACACTTGCTGGGAATGACCGTCTGAAGTGGCAGCAGATTTTTCTGGCCTGGCTGAGAAGCTGTGCCAGCCCTGGGTACCTGGTTAGGAAATGTTGTACCACCAAATTTAGGATGTGTCCTAGGCATGGTACATGCGTCAACTTACCTGGCATAGTGCGGAGAGAAGGTTGCTGCCATTATCACAGATGACCATTCCCAGCTGAAGCTGGCTTGGTGTTAACCATCTCTGCACCTGCCCCTGCAGAGCTGACAGAATTTCTGGCCCGGTGTGGCTCCTGTCCCCTAAACAAACCAGCTCAAGCACAGTATGGCATCATTTTGCTTGAGTAAGTTTAACTACCACTTCGCCAGAGACAGAGAAGGAGGAGGAGGAGGAAGAGGGAGAGGTGGTGGTGGAGCAGACAGACCTCATACAAGCAGCTTTCTGGAGGTGTGGTGGATGAACAAGTTCCAGCAGAGAGCCCCGTCTTGGATCCCTCCCAGCTGCAATCAGAGTTACCCAGTGTGCCGTGAAGGAAATGTAACGGCCCTGTCCATACTTGCTGGACCACGTGTCTAAAGTCACATGCACCTTGCTGCTGACTGCTTTCCCAATGACTCCATAACATCGTCTTCAACATGCTGGTATAGTGCTGGAATGGCCTTCCGTGAAAAGTAATGGCGTTTTGGAACCTGCCACTGTGGTACAGCACCTTCAGCAAATTCACAGAAGGAAGCAGAGTCCACCAGCTGGAAAGGAAGCAGCTGTAATGCGAGTAATTTTGCTAAGCTGGCATTTAGATGCTGTGCTTGGGGATGGTTGCGACTATTTTTTCTTAAACTACAGCAGCTGGGGCAACGTAATCTGACTGCGTAAATCTTCAGCTGATGGTATGCTGTCACATTGTGAGGAAGGAAATGGTACATCCATTACTGTAGCATCATCCCTGTCAGTGGAGGTTGTAGCAGGCAGTGACATGGCAGGACATATAGTGGGGGTAGAGATAGATGAGGAGGACCTATGCAAAGTGTTGTGCCAACGGGATGCGTGGCAGGTGGTCATATGTCACCTCAAGCATGTGGTTCCCAAGCGTCTGGTGTCTTTCCCAAGCTTGATCCTCATCTGAAATAGATTACAAATAGCAATGGTGCGGTCTGCTGCACATTTCTTAAAGAACTCCAAGACAGCAGAGTTCCTGGATGTGTGCTTTGAGACAACAGCGCTCTGCACCTGAGCAGCTCTGACATCTGATGCCTTGGACTGGCTAGTGCTACGGTTGGTCATAGAGGACATTGTGCCTCGTGTTTGTTGTGCCTCCTCCTCCTCACTTGACTCCTCTGTTCGATCAGGCACCCAGGTGTAGTCATTGACCTCATCATCATTGTCATCACCCCCTATCTCTTCATCACTGGAGCCAACTTGGCAGTATGCTGCAGCTGCTGGGACAACATGAGTGCCAGTTATTTGTGTGTCATCACTGGCACCCCCTTCCTCTAGGTTAATTATACTCCCTTCCTCAACCTCAGAGATTGAATCAGAGCACTGTAGCTGCTGCGCATCCTCAAGCAGCATGTCACTGTCATTGTAGTCAAACAATTCAGCTGACTCCTCCGTTGTGATAGTGTGGCTACGGCAGGAGTAGCTGTGGACATGGAGGCTGCATTAGATGCTTTGGCAGCTGAGGTGAACTGTAAAGCACTACAAGTCTGGCTGGCAGAGGACTCGTTGGATGAGGATGGCATGGTTAGCCAATCCACCAAATCCTCTGTATGTTGCTGCTGCTTAAGACGGCCAGCACCAGTTAGAAAGGACAAGCGTGCCCCTGCAGAGGATGCACCACATCCACGACAACCAGAGGCACTGCCCCCAGACACAGAGGCTGCTTGTCCTCTTATCTGTTCCTGGGAGCATCTGCCTGTCCTTTTTGGTCTGTCTGACATGGTGAGTGATATATAGATTAAAGATATACAGAACTCTGATTCAACTCTGTTATAAAAATTGGAGATACAGTACCAGTCCTTGACAAGAATGCAGATATCCCAATTCTCCTGGGCAGAGATATCCTCAGAGTACATAAGGTACAGCAACAAATTAATGGTCCACATGATGCTCCATTCGCTCAACGCCTTGATCTAGGTTGGGTTATCATAGGCAATGTTTGTATAAGGGAAATGAAGGTGCCTACCAAGATTGCTTCCTACAAAACACATATCTTGCCAAATGGTCGCAACACCTATCTTGAACCGTGCCCACACTATTACAGAGTGAAGGAAAAAATTGAACACCAACGAATGGCACCATGATGACCAAGATAAATTAAATGTCTTTCAGTCCTGGGATAACACCTTTGGAGCCACAGTGTTCAATTCTACCAATGATGACAACGAACTAGCACTGACAAGAGAAGATAGGGAATTTCTCAAGATGACGGATAAAGAATTCGCTCTGGATGATGCCAGTAGCTGGGTAGCACCCTTGCCCTTCCGTACACCTAGAGAGAGGCTACCTAACAATCTGCAGCAGGCAGCTGCTCGATTTGGCTCTTTAAGCGCACCTTGAAGAAGAAAACCGAGGCTGTGAAAGTGAACCGGCACCATGCCAGCCGGAGTCCAGTGCTGGTCCACAGAATCCAGAAATATCCCCTTTCTGCCATGTTTGCTAAGAAAGCCCTCTACAAGTGCAAGTACAAACCCCAGAAACAAAGATTGAAAGGAAGAAAAAGGAGAAGGCTAAAGCTACCATTTCAAAGACAGTCGGCGGGGATAAGAATGGCGGCATACATGTAGTCAAACTGCGTAAAATGCCTCACTATTTTTCCACTGGAGAAGTTCCAAGGAAGCTGTTAAGCCATGGGAAGAAGCTTTTCAGCCAGCACAAACGCAACTTGCACTCCTCCATCACTCCTGGAACTGTACTTACTATCCTCAATAGATGCCACAGAGGAAGCGTGTGTTTTTTCTGAAGCCTTTCCACATTGCTTTGGACAAGAATATGTATCTGCTTTAATAATATTCAAAGGCTTAGAAAAATGCTCGTTTAAGTAGTTAATATGTCTTTAAGAGCTGAATTAATAAAACTTTCTTTGCAGAGAGATTCAAACTGTATCTTGCGTAACTCCACTGTTTCAAAAGAATAGCTAACCACAAGTCATGAGGACTCCTATTTCAGTACCAGGAGCAGGGCGCGTGACATCCTGCATCCTGAAACACTCTGTATCTGAAACAGGACTTTGCCCACACCCATGATGGTGAAAAACGGCTGACGTTTGTCAACGACGCAAAATACTTTGACATTTGGAATATGCTGATTTTGTTACTTTTGATTCTTGATTTAAACAAGCATATAGTTGCACCTTTTTATTGCTGACAACGATAAAAATATAAGTTGACTCCCATATTTCTGCTGACGCACTAAACTGGCATATAAGCATGTATCGATCCTATGATTAAACAGAGAGGTCACTTGGCTTTGTCCAAGAAAGGCTACATAGACAAGCGAGCGAGTCTGTCGTTTCTTTCAGTGCGCACTTGAAATGATTGACTTCTCCAACACCATTTGGCAGCAGCAGGCATATGTACAAGAGACTGTTTAAGTCTAATCCATAACAATTGGCGCCCAACAACCTGGGGCATCCGGGTTAAGCCTCTGCCAAAATCGCCAACACCAAGGATTTCCTGGTGGGACCACACCAGAACCGCAGCCTGATCAACTTAATAACCTCATGGTAAGATACCTTTTTTGATATCCTACCGGTGATGTGTTCTGGACTGCGGTTCCCGCTCTGGAAATCCAAGCGTGGCACTTGGGGGAGGCACCAAAAGTGGGTTTTATTTAACTTTGCCCAGATGCCCTTTTACTGACCCACGAATCGAATGCCTGTTGTCTGTCTGTACGTCTGTTCACGGTTCTTTGTATTAACGGCATATTTCCTGATGGGAGATTGGGTTGATTGATAATCATAGAGAGATTGTCGTGGTCTATTGGAAGGCATATCTGGTAGCACGGCATTTCTTTCTGATATAGGTGTATTTTGGTTAACAGTCAGGGTTTTTTGTGAGTACCGATACACAGGTGATGCATAAGGTATATCTAGTAGTAACTCACATTATCCATATATATATATATATATATATATATAATCTAGCAGTAACAGGTGACGCGGTAAAGCAAGCACCTGTGGGAAATATATATGCTGCGGTAAACAGGTGCTAGCTACACCTGCTAGCAGGGTACTATATTTGGAATATAGCGGATGACGAGATGCTTTATTGTTGTAGTTTAGAGGTAATGAGTATGTCTGGTAGTAAGACCAGATAGGTGTCGTGGTCTAGCAGTAACAGGTATATTTGGTAGTAAAACACGATAGGTAAAGCTCTATCCTCATTTCTGTCTGTTGATAAACTACGTGAATAGCTTGAATTGATCAGGAAAAGAGCTAACAATCAGGAATGGGTAATGAACAGAGTAACCAGGCGGGGGTGGATGACTCCATACAAGTTGGTTGAAGAGAGAGCAGGGAAAAAGAATGAAACTTCTCGGTAGAGTCTGTAGTTTATATAGTCCCAGACTACAAGCAGAGGAATGGAGAAGTCTATTGAGGAATAAATAAGGAATGTTGACCAATAATGGAATATGGAATGTAGCACAAGCATGGTATAAGGTTGCAAAGGAGATTGAGAAAGAAGGGTGGATAGAAACAGAGGAAAATAGGAAGGGAAAGACTAATTATTACTATTACCTTGCCCCAAAATCTGAACCCCCTTCTTATGGTGAAATATCAAAAAGGAAAATAGTAAAACCAGCGACAACTGCCCAAAAACAGCCAACAGGTCTCTACCCTGTCTTACGTATCGATGGGTCGTACTACACTCCTTGTTCTGTCGTACCCTCATCAACAGCCATGAGCCAGGTACCGACCATATCCCCTATTATGCCCAATCTGGACACCACCTTACAGACGGTAGACCGGACCAGGGACTCAGGTCAATTGTCAGTGTCCAGCCATTCATATGACTCTGTAAATCATACAGATGAGTCCCTGATGTCCCATGTAGGGTTGCCCACGCCCCAGGTTGCCCGTACTAAACCCACGACCCTCACAACCTTCCCACCCCAGAATCAAGACTTCATGACCTTCCCACCCCATCAAACTGACACCACCTACTCTTTCCACCAAGATGATGCCACCAAGCAACTACTATAAATGTAATATATACAAATACACACACTATATACATATATATATATGGATGTATATTTGTATGTATATAAAGTATGAGACGAAAAAGGTAAAATTTAATCGGCAGTTGGACAGGGACGCCTTTTCCGACTCGTGTAAATGGTTACAAAATTTGAATTTTTATAAGTGGGATGAAAGTTGGTGAAAGAAAAATGGCATGTAGACAAATGAATTAAGAAATAGTGCAGAGTTTTGAAAAAGTTTTAAAGATTGTTGTTTGGAAGAAGAATCTGAGACATGATGGTATAGGATGAGGCCAAAAGAGTTAGAAAAGCCTATCCTAGAGATGGCAACTACAGGTTGCTTTCCAGTAGACAGCATTAAGAAGGACATGTAGGTGAATAGTAGTATGTGTGCAGAATGTGATGTGAATGAGGCAAGGCCGGTGCAAGCATTTGTGTCTACTCAGGCGAAAGTGCGTTTTGGTGCCCCCTCCCTTCTTATCTGTGCCATGCCTATCAGCATAGAGAAAAAGACTTACAATTGTGCATGATCACTGTTACTGTCCCCACTGGGAGGCTATTCCATGTATCTACTACCCTTTCTGTATCACTGTTACTGCCCCCACTGGGAGATTATTCCCTGTAACAGTGATATAGAAAGGGTAATCGATACATAGAATAGCCTCCCAGTGGGGCAGTAACAGCGACAGAGAAGAGGCAGTAGATACTGCTCCCACTGTGAGGCTAAGCCATGTAACAGGGATATAGAATGGGTAATAGATACATGGAATAGCCTCCCAGTAGGCCAGTATCTATTACCCATTCTATATCCCTGTTACATGGCTTAGCCTCACAGTGGGAGCAGTATCTACTTCCTCTTCTCTGTCGCTGTTACTGCCCCACTGGGAGGCTATTCTATGTATCGATTACCCTTTCTATATCACTGTTACAGCTAATAATCTCCCAGTGGGGGCAGTAACAGTGATACAGAAAGGGTAGTAGATACATGGAATAGCCTCCCAGTGGGAGCAGTATCTACTACCCTTTCTGTATCACTGTCACTGCTCCCACTGGGAGGCTATTCCATGTATCTACTATCCTTTCTGTATCACTGTCACTGCCCCCACTGGGAGGCTATTCCATGTAACAGTGATATAGAAGGGGTAGTAGATACATGGAATAGCCTCCCAGTGGGGGCAGTAACAGATTTAGAAAGGGTAGAAGATACAGGTGATAGCCTCTCAGTAGGTGCAGTAACAGATATAGAAGGGGTAGTAGATACAGGGAATAGTCTCTCAGTGGGGGCAGTAACAGTGATATAGAAAGGGTAGTAGATACAGGGAATAGCCTCCCAGTGGGGGCAGTAACAGTGATATAGAAAGGGTAGTAGGTACAGGGAATAGACTCCCAGTGGGGGCAGTAACAGTGATATAGAAAGGGTAGTAGGTACAGGGAATAGACTCCCAGTGGGGCACAGACAGCAACATAGAAGAAGCAGTAGATACAGGAAATAGCCTCCCAGTGGGAGCAGTAACAGTGATATAGAAAGGGTAGTAGATACTGCTCCCACTGGGAGGCTATTCCATGTATCTACTACCCTTTCTATATCACTGTTTCTGCCCCCACTGGGAGGCTATTCCATGTAACAGTGATATAGAAGGGGTAGTAGATACAAGGAATAGCCTCTCAGTGGGGGCAGTAACAGACATAGAAATGCTAGTAGATACAGGGAATAGTCTCTCAGTGGGGGCAGTTACAGTGATATAGAAGGGGTAGTAGATACTGCTCCCACTGGGAGGCTATGCCATGTATCTACTACCCCTTCTATATCACTGTTACTGCTTCCACTGAGAGACTATTCCCTGTAACAGTGATATAGAAAGGGTAGTAGCTACAGGGAATAGTCTCTCAGTGCGGCCAGTAACATTGATATATAAAGGGTAGCAGATACAGGGAATAGTCTCCCAGTGGGGGCAGTAACAGTGATATAGAAAGGGTAGCAGATACTGCCCCAACTGAGAGACTATTCCCTGTATCTACTACCTTTTCTATATCACTGTTACTGCTCCTACTAAGGGACTATTCCCTGTATCTACTACCATTTCTATATCACTGTTACTACCCCCACTGAGAGACTATTCCCTGTATCTACTACCCTTTCCATATCACTGTTACTGCCCCCGCTGGGAGGCTATTGCATGTTTCAACTACCCCTTCAATATTACTGTTACTGCCCCCACTGAGAGACTATTCCCAGTATCTATTACTCCTTCTATTTCACTGTTAGTGCCCCACTGAGAGACTATTCCCTGTATCTACTACCCTTTCTATATCACTGTTACTGGGTGAAGGTCAGAGATGTAAAGCATGGTTAGCAAAGAATGTGGTATTTAGGAAAGTTTTAGTATTATCCAAAAGCAAAGTAGACAGATGAGACCTGACACCTGCTTTGTTTGTGACATGATTCCATTGTTGGGTGCTTGCCCAGAGAATCCACTTGTCCCCTCTGCGTTGTTTACTGTATATGACATATGTGAAGTATAAGACGTCTGTATGCGGAATTGTTATTCTTGTAGATAGAAATGTGTGTCTATATTAATTGAGGGATTTTTGCTAACGCCCTACGTTTTTTTATTATTTTAGTAAAAAATAGTTTTATACAAAATATATGCTCTGGATCGAGAGGCTACACATTCTATCAGTATTGCTCTGCATGACAGAGTGCTACGGAGCCTGATAGAGATCTGTAGATGTTTAAAACCGTCCTCCCTGACGGTTCAGGGATGAATACAAGTTAGCTAATATAAGTCGCAAATAAAGTGTTCAGAAAAGGAAAAAAAGGTGAGCTTTAAAATATCCTGTATTATATTGTTTTATGTTTTTTTTATGTGGTAAAAAGGGAAGCAGGACGTAGACCAGAGAGTGAAACTAGAAAGGTTAAATTGATTCCCCTTTTTTCGATGAATACGCAGATGTGTCAACCCTGTAGGGACAGAAAACATAGGAAAAACAAGAAATGTACACTCTATGCAAATTTGGGTATAGCAAGGTTTTTTTTACCTCCTGCAATAGCTTACAGGTGCCCCTTA
Source organism: Leptobrachium leishanense (assembly GCA_009667805.1). NCBI lineage: Eukaryota > Metazoa > Chordata > Amphibia > Anura > Megophryidae > Leptobrachium > Leptobrachium leishanense. The sequence continues at coordinate 1,071 of RXON01001240.1, read as the reverse complement.
TTTTGGTTTAAAATGGATAGTATGCAAACTGTCTTTATCAGAAGATTGCAGATTGTTATTTTTAAGGAGAAATGTGTATTTTGTATAGGATTTTCTAGTTAATGACCACCCCACAGACAGAGTGTGACCTAGCTATGTACATGATAAAGTTACTTATGTCTGAAACGTTTCGTCCCCAATTCTCTAACAGCTCAAGATGTTAGTTACAACAGTCTGGTGTTGTCTGCTGATTAAGTATGGATTACGACGATAATAAAAAGGAAGACGTGGACAGCACCGAGCTGGGACGGACCATTCCAAGTATTGGCATCGCATGACATTTCTGCCATCCTCCAACAAACCCAGCCCAAACATCTGTCCTCCGCAAGGTACCTGCGCCTGCAATGTTCCGTACTGCTCCCAGCTACTCTCCTTCATTTTCCTGAGGGGGGTAATTCTGATTGTGATGATAATAGCCACGAGGCCCCTATGGACTCTGGTACTGATAACTCCCCTGACCCCATATCCCTTTATCAGCTGGCCCCTGTGTGCGATACTCCTCTCACAGACCCTTAACTGACACTGTATGTGGATGGCTCCCGCTTCGCGGACGAGTTTGGTAAATATCACACTGGGTGCACTGCTACGAGCTAATTTTCAATTCTGTACACTTCCCCCCTTGCCCCCACCGCATCTGCCCAAGAAGCTGAACTACATGCACTTACACAGGCTTGTATAATCAGTGCACAGAAGACAGCCAACATTTACACAGACTCAAGAAACGCCTATGGCGTCACCCATGATTTTGGTGTACTATGGCGAAATAGGGGTTTCCTGACAGAAGCTGGCACACTTGTTAAACATGGGAAAGCCATACAGTCCCTTATGGACGCTCTACTTTTAACACAACAGGTTGCAATCCTAAAAGTAAAAGCACATGGCAAGCTTAGTACCCCAGAAGCCAGAGGAAATCATTTAGCAGACCAGGCAGCAAAACAGGCAGCCACACAGACACAGGAAAAGGAACTCGAGCAGCTTGCCCCATTGCTATTACAGACTCCTGTCTCAGAACTACAAATAATACAGTTGCAG
>RXON01001239.1:0-16640 GCA_009667805.1 Leptobrachium leishanense | reverse complement strand
GCTGGCGGATAGATGGAGTTCTCAGGTTTACATTGTTTGCAAACAACTGCCAGGTCTGCCGGTGTATCAGATTCGCCCTGATGGAAAGGCTGGTCCCCTCAAGAATTGGCACAGAAATCACTTGTTACCATTGAGAGAGGCTGTGAGGGTACCAGTGGAAAACGAACTTCCTCCGGCGAATCCGCGTGCTCCACGTGTCCCTCCTGTTACTCGGTCTCAACAGACCCGGGCTGTCGAAGAGAGCGAAAGGGACAGTGAGGAAGAAAGTTTCTGTCTGGACTGGATACGTTCACCGGAGCCTGAAGAGATTACCTCAGTTCCGGAACGATGGGAGAGTAATTTGAGGCCTGAGGCTCCTGAATTCTTGTTGGAAGTCCCTGAGACTGTTGATATCTCTGAGCCGCTTGAATTTCAGTGGGAAGCCCCTAAGGCTGTGGGGATCCCGGTAGCTCCGGAAGCTTATTCAGGTGATTACGGTTCTATGCCTTCACTGGAGGGATCATACTCTGAAGAAACGTCTGCTCCAGTGATAGAAAGAGAAATTGAGCCAACGCCCATAGTACTTCCACCTGAAGAGGAACGGAGGGAGCCTGAACAAAAACGCTCTATTCGGCCGCCCCAGCGTCTTACCTATGACTCACCCGGACATAGCACTGAAGAGGCCATCACCACTGTGCAGAGATTGCCCGAAGTGTCTGCTTTGTTAGCTGAGGTAGCCCAGAACATGAATCAGCTTGGAAAGTGTTTCTAACCCACTGCATGTATGCTGTATAAACTGTGTGCAAATTGTAAAAAAGATAATGTAACTGTTGTGCCTCCTTGGAGAGACCCAAGAGTTCTAGGAGGGGAGAGAGTGTAGCGATGTGTTAAAGTTTACTGTGGCAGTACCCATTTTTGGCCACAAGATGGAGACTATCACGATTAAAGACCCTGGACACTTGAACTACATGTCCATGCATGCTTTGCGAAGAAACAGGAAGTGGGTGGGTTTGTGGAGAGCTGTACATCCTGCACCTCGTGGAGAACAGGCAGAGCGCGCCAGGGAGTCAAGGAGAGTGGATGCACAACGTAAAGAGAGAGACCAAAGATAGGCCGGAGCGCAGACAGAGTGGATCGGGCCTTCAGGATTGACTCACTCAGCTTGCGGGACACAGACCTCACCCTCTATGCTATTCAAGTGCAGCTGAAGGAGAGAAGACCCCAGGAGTGAGGAGTACCGCGGTCGATCGAAGCGGGGAGCAGGCGGTAAGCTGGATGAGTCGCGGCTGACAGACAGAGGCCAGACAACAGATCCGGTGGTCGGCATCCCCCGGCAACATCGAGCGGAGAGGCGTCCTGGGCCAGCCGAATCTCAAGCTTGCGCTGGATGGGTGAGAGGCCCCAAGGCTGTGTTTTAAATAAGAGCGTACGCTGCTGTTTCCTTCTAAAACCCACAGGGCCCCAACTGACTAGTCGAAGACATCGCTAAAGTAAACTCACTGGCCAGTTGAGAAGTACCCGGGTACCCTACACACACAAATACATATCACCTCATGTTCTGGGACTTAACCTGTGCAGGACTCATTTTCCTTTTCTGAACCGGGACAAGGGGGCAAAGTTAAAGTTACATTCCGAACATTTTTCCTCTTTTTGTTCCCGCTGCGCGTTCACCGTGATACGAGAACTGTGTATTTTATTGTGTCCCGCTACGCGGTTTTTCCTCGAATTTCGTATCTTTTAATTTTCTGCTCGGTCGGGGTTTTTTCCGAAAATACGAAGTCCTCGTGTTTTCGTTTCTTTTACCGCTACGCGTTTATCGTGTTACGAAAGTACTGTAAATTTTCCTGCATATACCGTGTCTTAAGAGCTGCAAACCTTTTAGTAAATCTTTTAAATTGTAAAACTGTCCAGCGTGTTGGAGTATATTTATTCCCTAGTGCGGGGAGACTGACCCGTGGTTCATTTTCAGCGGCTCCTCCGGGAGTGAGCGCTACACTACTAACAATCCAAGTGCCACTTTTATACGTGCTCCCCTCTTACAGGAACATTGTGGTACTGCAGTGATACAAATGAGATTTAACATTACTGGTAGAATGCCTTCACCAGAACCTAACAGAAAGGAACATCCTTGCCAGGTTATAATGAATCATATGTATGTCCCTAATAATTCTGAGATGAATCTACAAGCCACTTTCGTGTTTCCTTTCTTTACGGTAATAGTTCTTCTTTCTGGTTCAGCACCCCTTGGCATTCTAAGTTAGTGTCCTCCCCCCTTTGTTCTAACCCAGGTATACCAGATAAATGTGTAAGTTTATGGCAATGGATGGATAAAACTTTCCCTGTAAGTGTTGGCAACACCAACTCTGCTGATTTCATGTTTGGATGTATTAACGCATCCCAAATTAATGCTACCCATGTTTTGTTTAAAAATACTGTGTGGAATGTAGCATCTTTTGGGAAACTTAACTTACATGATTCCAACAGTCCAAAAGATTGGACCTTGCAAGTGGAAGATGGCACATACTCTAGTATGATAATGGTTGCAACATATTATATTGATGCTTATGCTACCTTGCCCCTTAACACCCCTTTTTACTGGTTATGTGGTAAATGGGCATATTTGGTAATACCTAGAACTTATGTTGGTGAATGTGTTTTGGGTCTTATTGGTCCATCTCATACTATTCACCCTTATGTTCCGTCTGGTATGCGCATTGACTTACATAACACTGTACATCGCTCTCGTCGCTCCTCCATATCTGTCAAAACCTCTGAGGCAGAGCGATTTGGTGGAATCTTGCTACCCGCATATGGTGTTGCTCGTTTGTATTCTAAAATTAACCTTTTTGTAGACTTAGTTGATGACTTGTTTAATCACACTACACATGCTCTAGCAGTTCTTTCTGCTGAGCAACGTCAGATTAGAGATGCAGTAATTCAGAATCGTATGGCCCTTGATTATTTGTTAATGAAGGAGGGTGGTGTATGTGGTCTTCTTAATTTGACCCATTGTTGTTTTCACATTGATGACATTTCAGGTGAAGTTTCTCAAGATATACATGATCTTGAGGAAATTCAAACCCAACTCAGGAAAGAATCAAGTCCCTTAGATGGATTTGATTGGACCTTTGGCTTTAGTTCTATTTTTGGTAGCCTAGGTTCAACTATTTTACATGGTTTAATGTATCTCGTTATGATTATTCTTGTTATTGCAATTTTTTACAAATTGTTGATGCTGTGCTTTGAGAAATGTTGCGTTTCTAACTCACCTATGATGCCAGCCTATCCTATACTTCCACCCCCACCTACTTTGATTCCTCTTCAACGTTCCCCTCTTATGAGTAATTACTAACCTCTCTTTTTCTTTTTTTTATTTCTACGTATTTGAATGATTTATATGTATAATATGATGACAATGTAACCCCACTTGTAATAGGTTCACTAGTTTAGTTTAGTTTTCTTTTTTAATTAATGATCACGTGATTCGTGATCAAAAGACGGATTGAAAGGAAATTGAAATATGATAGCTAATTCACTGTATACATATTTCTAAATTCTAGTAATATTTGATAGCTATATAAATATATAGGGCCTGTGAGATAATGTTGAGTATGGTCTTTCTCTTGGCTTCCTGTTTTTTATTAAGGAGTGCAAATTTTCTATTCAACTCAGTTCCTCTTGAAACTAAAAAGGCTGGCTGGCCGAGAGGAAGGGAGGAACACAGATGTTTAATTGTTCATGTATATCCTATGGAACATTCTTTCCCAAAAACAGTATATAGTTGTGACGTCAATTTAGTCTTGCCTACTAGACAAGCACAGGAAATGTTTGTGTAAGTCTAGGTACTGCCCAAAGTAGAAAAAACATGTTTCCTATATTACTGACGTATTGATTCTTTATTGGCTTGTAATCCATTAATTTGTGACACTCCTATTTTGACAAAACTGACTGAATGTTTGAAATTTGCCCCAGAGTAATAAGAAACACCCAAGACAGAATTTGTGTCCTGGTCTTTTATTCTCACTCGAGTTCTGTTTCCTGTATGGTCACTGGGTCGGGTGACAAAGCAGCTATCTCTATCATCACTGGACCGTGGCCATTCCTGTGATGTTCTTGCAGAATACATTTCAGCGTGAACAACCTAACTGGAATATTTTGTTATCTAACTAAACATTTAAAATTAGTAGCTCACTTTAGGTCTGTAAGATTCTTCTGATCTTGACTCGTTTGCCTCTAGTGTGGCCTCCAACCGACTGCCAGGACATCCCGACGTGCACCGGTGAGAGGGCCGAGCCAAGAAACGGAGGACGGGACAAGAGCAGCCTGCTCGAGCGTGTGTACAACACACACACAGCATTCCTTGTTTGTTCTGCTGCTCTCTCCCGCGTGACAGGAGGAGGGATGCCGTCTGTGCGCCGTCGCGTCAGCTGGAAGGAGGAGCTGGAGCCAGAGAGAGCGAAGCAGGGGAATGTTACTCTGCGGGTCTGCGACTGTTGATTGGTGGAGCCCACATCTCGCGCAGCTGCCTGTGTGTGTACAAACACTTGAGCAGGCTGCATGAGCGGCAGACGCTCATGTAGCCTGCTCAAGTGTTTGTACACACACAGTCAGCTGCACGAGATGTGGGCTCCACAATCAACAGTCGCAGACCCGCATCGGCTTCTGATTGGCTTCAGCTTGCCCTCAATCAATCAACTCGCCCCGCTGGACGCATAGTGGCAGCTTTTTTTTACCGCCCCCGAGAAGCGTTGGCCTAGGCCAAGATACAGCAGTGGATGTTAAGGTTTCCTCAGCAGTCTATATCTTGTTTGCTTTCTCTGTGAGTTCTGTCATGGTCGGCAATTGAGGGGACCTCCAGCAGCAAGGGATCAAAGCTCTAGCAAAAGTGATGACCAAGTAGTGATGAGTTGTTTTATTGAAATGTTGAAGTTGGAAAGGAAAATCATCTCCGGAAGGAACGGATGGGTCATACGGAGATGATAAAAATCAAATCAGATATCATATACCATAATGCCACAAGCATTTAAAGGGACACTACGAATTAGATAAGCTGTAATTAGAGTATATGTGTATTACAAACAAAATATATGCTGTTGTTTTTTTCTTTATATGAATTAATTGCATGTAAAAAGGAAAAATAAAGTAAGGTTTTTATCTCTTGTTTCTATTTTGTGTATTTTTGCCATGATGCAACATGTACCAAAAGATTTGCTTTGTGGCTCTTGTTTATTTAATCTACATTTTTTAACAGTTAGTGTTTTTTTTATTTATTTCTGGTTTTTTTTATTTCTGGTTTTTTAAATTTATTTTTGTTTTTCTCCACCATTTGCTTTGCTAATTAGCATGTGAATCTCCTGCCCTATTGACACAGCCCATCCAGCTTCAGGTGTTTACCTTCTAACTGCCTGAATGCAATCAGTCCGCCCTATATAACCACGAACACTGGCTCCATTTGAGCCTTGGCTCTTGTGACATCCCCAAGTGGCATCCCTAAGTGGACGTTCAGAGTTGATTCCTGGAGTTACGGGACTGGGGGAAGGAACTGCAAGGCCCACTTTTTACTCCGGGTAAACACACGTCTATATCATGCTTTCTCTCACGCTTCTACTATTTACTTCTACCTTTCTCCTTAAATGGAACTCCTGCCCCTCTACCACCGACCCCTACACTATCTGCATCTCTCCCTCCCTCCTCTCGTCTCACATGAGCTCCTTTGCTTCCTCAGAACATGATCTCCCTCTAACTCTCGTGCTGCCAATCACTCCCACTCCCACAAATCCCATTCCCACCTTCTCTTTCTCACCCTCCTGCTGTTACTCTATTCAGGTGACATATCCCCTAACCCTGGCCCCACAACACATCCAATACTTCCCTCTCATCCTATCTCCATCGCACATAAATCACCTCCCTGCAAGCCCAGCAACCTCATTCCCATAATCCCTCAGCGTCTGTCCTCTTTCTCCTGCGCCCTCTGGAACGCTCGCTCTGTGTGCAACAAACTACAGCAATCCATGACCTCTTCCTTTCAAACTCCTTCAACCTCCTAGCTTTAACTGAAACCTGGCTAACTCCCTCTGACACGGCCTCCGTTGCTGCTCTCTCACATGACGGTCTACACTTGAGCCATACCCCCAGAACGGGTGAGAGAAATGGTGGCGGGGTCGGACTCCTGCTCTCTCCCACCTGTACCTACCAGCATCTCCCTCCACCCCCATCCCTCTCCTTCTCCTCCTTCGAGACACACTGCATCTGCCTGTTCTCTCCTCTGGCTGTCAGGGTGGCAGTCATCTACCGCCCACTGGGACCAACCTCCCAGTTCTTTGACCACTTTGCTACCTGGCTTTCTCACTTCCTGTCTTCTAATCTTCCATGCCTAATTCTCGGGGAATTCAACATTCCCATTGACGATCCTTCCGCCCCTGCTGCCTCCAAACTTCTTTCACTCACGTCCTCCCTTGGACTCACACAATCCTCCCTCCTCCCTACCCACCGCGATGGTCACGCTATTGACCTTGTCTTTTCCAACCTCTGCTCCATTTCTGAGTTCAAATGTCGCCCTTTCCCCATCTCTGACCACCACCTTCTCTCTTTCAACCTATCTGGACTTCCTAAACACCCTGCTCCCCCACCCCCCACACACACTCGCAGAAATCTACATGCTGTGGACCCCCATCAATTCTCCAACCTACTTCACCACCTCCCTCATACCTCATCCTTCACCTGCCCTGATGCTGCCACTAATCACTACAACACTATGCTTATCTCTGCTCTAGACACTCTTGCTCCTCTTCGACTCTGTAAGGCCCCACGCCGCCAGCTTCAGCCCTGGCACACCCTCCAGACTCGCTACCTGCAAAGATGCTCCCGCACCGCAGAGCGTGCCTGGAGGAAATCCCGCTCTGAAGCTGATTTTGTTCACTTCAAGTTTATTCTCCGGTCATACACCTCTGCCCTCCACTTGGCCAAACAATCCTTCTTCTCATCTCTTATATCTACGCTGTCCTCCAACTCTAAACGGCTCTGGTCCACCTTCAACACCCTCCTCTACCCACCTGCACCTCCCCCCTTAGCTGCCTTCAGTGCTCAAAACCTGGCAGACTACTTCCTCAGTAAAACTCTAACTATCAGAAGCAACATCCCAACACAAGAAAGTTATCTGCCACCTCCACTCCCACAGGTCCCCTCTGCCACCCTCTGCCGCTTCCTCCCAGCCACTGAGGAGGAAGTCAATTCCTTATTGTCCTCCTCACATCTCACCACGTGCCCGCTCGACCCCATTCCCTCACATCTAATTCCTCCCCTCTCCTCCTCCCTCACCCCTGCTCTCACACACATCTTCAACCTATCTCTCCACTGGCTCCTTTCCATCCGCCTTCAAACACGCGCTAGTTACCCCTTTACTAAAGAAACCATCCCTAGATCCCAACTCTCCATCCAACTACCGCCCTGTATCCCTGCTTCCCTTCACATCAAAGCTCTTAGAAAAACTAGTCTTCATCCACCTCTCTCTCTTCCTGTCCTCCAATTCCCTACTTGACCCCCTGCAATCTGGCTTCCGTCCCCTACACTCAACTGAAACTGCCCTCACCAAAGTCACCAACGACCTCCTAACTGCTAAAAAACACGGCCACTATTCTATTCTCATCCTGCTTGACCTCTCGGCTGCTTTTGACACTGTTGACCACCCTCTCCTTCTACAGACCCTCAACTCTCTGGGTCTCGGTGACACTGCACTTGCTTGGGTTGACTCCTATTTATCCAACAGGTCCTTCTGTGTGTCCTTTGCTGGTAACTCCTCCTCCTCATTGCCTCTATCTGTTGGTGTACCTCAAGGCTCTGTCCTTGGTCCTCTGCTCTTTCCATCTACACCTCCTCCCTGGGCAAAATCATCAACAGCTTTGGCTTTAATTACCACCTCTACGCTGATGACACTCAGATGACCTCTCTACCCCTGATCTCTCTCCCCCTGTCCTCTCAAAAGTCAGTGACTGTTTATCTGGCATCTCCTCCTGGATGGCCTCCCACCACCTAAAGATCAACATGTCAAAGACTGAACTCCTACTTATTACTCCCTCCAATGCCTCCCCACCTCCTGACTTCTCTATCACGGTGGAGGGTATCACCATCTCCCCATCAAACCAAGTTCGCTGCCTTGGAGTTACACTTGACTCTGCTCTTTCCTTCATCCCCCACATCAAGTCTCTTTCCTCCTCCTGCCGATACCAACTGCGTAATATTTCCAGAATTCAGACATTTCTTACTGCTGTCACCACAAAACAACTCATACACGCCCTGGTAATCTCCCGACTCGACTATTGCAATAATCTCTTATCTGGCCTCCCTCTGTCCCGCCTCTCCCCCCTACAATCCATCCTGAACGCCTCCGCCAGGCTAATTCACCTCACCCTCCGCTCTGTCTCTGCCGCTCCCCTCTGTGAGTCCCTTCACTGGCTCCCCATCCACTGCAGAATTAAGTTCAAAATCCTTATCCTTACCTACAAAACCCTCACTAACTCAGCTCCCCACTACCTGTCCTCACTAATCACCAAATACACCCCAGCCCGCTCCCTAAGGTCAAACAGTGACCTGCACCTAGCTTCTCCCCGCATCACCTCTTCCATGATAGACTGCAGGATTTCTCACGCGCAGCCCCCACTCTCTGGAACGCTCTCCCTCGTACTGTCAGACTTTCCCCTAACTTCTCTTCCTTCAAACGCTCCCTGAAAACATTCCTATTTAGGGAAGCCTACCACCCAACTCACTGACGCAACCATCAATCACTCTCACCTTACAGTCCTCTCCTCCTGTTTCCAACCCCAACCCTCCCAGATTGTGAGTTCCTACGGGAATAGGGCCCTCATCTCCTCCTGTACTGTTTGTCAAATGTTGTTCAATGTATTGTAACCCTGTCTATACTGTGTTTATTGTACAGCGCTGCGGAATATGCTGGCGCTTTATAAATAAAGAATAATAATAATAATGAGGTGGAAGAGGGAATGTTTAGACAAGACTGCAGGAGGGTATTGTTCTCCAGGCTAACTGAGATAAGAGCTGGCAGCTGAATGAGCTATGACAGGGAGCTTTAAAGACTTCTAATCTACCCCCTGGTGAAGTCCTTTGAATACATCCCACACAATACAATGATTTGAGTCAGTGATCGACCTATAGACTCAATAATATATTGCTAATACCACAAAGTGAGGACCAAGTGATGTAAAGTTACGGTGGGGGGGGGCGGGCAGTTTACAAAACAAAACTCACAAAATGGATGCACCCAGGGACACATAGAGTAAAATATTACTGTAGGCGGGGCATACTAGTGGGCAGGACTGACTGTCACGTCCCATAGATGCCAATGAGGCGTGCTATGCCACCCGCAGAGTTCAGGCCTCTCCGCGACTGGAAAGGGTTAACTACACACTAGTACGCCCCATAAGCTGGCCCCCTGAGCTGCTGACGTGTGACACGTGTTATTGGCTGCAGTGGGACGACAAGGGTTCCCTTAGTAGACAGCGTTGCAGCCGAGTATGTCTCACATCTTCTAAGCCCACCTGCTGCAGGGATGGCATGGTAACCCTTCGGCAGCAAATGGTTAACTAAACCAACAAGAGAAAAACAAAGCACATGTAAGATATCTGTAACATAAAATGAACACATTAAGGACATTTCATTTTTTGGTGTTAGTGGCCCTTTAATCAGTGGACATTCCAACCATATGTGCAAATATGTACCGATTTGAGATTAATTCCTCCAAAACCTAGGGTCTCTTGCGGAGGGGAACCAGAAGAGTAGGAAAGGTGACTTGTATCAAAAGAGACAATTTTTTATGACGTTTCAGACAATGTGAAGATCCGACAGCCACAATGTGTCAAAGTAAGCGTTTTCTAATCAAGTCTTCTAGTTGCAGCTCTAAGGCTAGGGTCAGACTAATGCATTTTTCGCGTTGTCCGTAAAAAAGTGCGTTCGAAAGAATGGACGTATTTTTTCACGGAATACGCGATAGCGGTCATACGATGCGCATGTTCGTCCGTGATTTTGTACGGATCATCAATAAAACACTTTTTGCGTCTGGACGTGATGTTAGCCGGACATTAGCAGTGTCTGACATCTCCTAATCACGCACACACGCCGCTATGCGGACGCAGCGCACTCTGTACGTCAGTAGTAGCGGTTTGACGTTCTAGAAAAAATGCGTTCGTTTGCCACTTGCGTTGCGCGGACGGACTTTCGTGCGGCCGTTCGTCGTATGTTCCCCGGCATTGGACGTCATTTGCTGCTAGCACGGCCGTGGTTTCGTGCGGCTAAAAGCACGTTAAAACTGCGCTCGTCTGACCCTAGCCTAATAATCACATTTACCTGTTAAATATATAATCATTATTTAAGTGTATTACAAGCGTATAATACATTGCAATGTCATGTGTACATGTTTCATGGGGTTCTCCTTTGATGAGCTCGATAACTCTGGCTGAATATGTAGGATTCATGAAAATCTATGACTGACAAGTGTTTTAATGGGATTAATTAAGGTCTATCTACTTTAATCACTTAGTTGTGTGCATATGAGAGCATTTTAAAGCTTTGTTTTGCATGTGCTAAAGAGTTTCATTGGGTCTTCACCTGGTTAGAACACCTGAGTTATTTGGAGGCAAGGTTTGCATTAAAAACACAAAGCTTTCTTTTCCTGTGAAGTCCTCTTTTGTCAATAGGGTGACAATTGTTTTGACTCTGCATACTTGATAAGAGGTCATCTGTTGTGACTGGACGAAAGGGGATTTTGTCCATTGCAAAGGAATGGGCTTTTTTTTAGAGTACAAACAAATGATGGAATTCTCTTCCAAAAGGTCAGATTTTATCCAGTTGATGCCTTTAATAAATAATGAATGCTTTTGTGGTAAAATATGATTTAAATGGACATAAGAATTCAAATTTGTAATGCATTGCTGTGTGGATCCAAGCAGACATCTGATTTATATTATGAAATGTAGAAGGAATTATTTTCCCTTTTTGGGCACAGTTGGAAAATGCACAACAGTTTTTTTTATTTCTTTTGGATCAGCAACAGCCATAGGCGCATTTTGAAGGTTGAACTTGATGGACACTGGTCTTTTTTAACCTAATTTATATATCATGGTTAATAAGACGGCAAAACTGGCAACATTTTTCACTCTGATTGTGTTATCGTTTATCGGATTTAAAAGATAGGTGCCCATAGTCTTTACAAATTCACAGCTTAGCGAATAACCTAGAATGTGTTATTTACTCTACCTGTCACAGACCTTCTGAATAAGGCTGGGGTCAGACGAGCGCAGTGATCACGTCCGTGTTGCCGCACATTTTAATGTCCGTGGTACCATACAATTATCATCAATAGAGACCACACATGAAGTACATCCGCACAGAAGTGCGGACGCACAACGGACGTGGCAAACGGCTGCAAGTTAGGCAAGAACGTAAATCCGCTAGAATGGAAGCACAGAGTGCGCTGCGTCCGCAACGTCCGCATAGTTTGTGTGTGAGTGATGGAACGTGGTCAGACGGACTGCATTTATACGTCCAGCATTTTGGCGGACAAAATGTTTTTCATATTAATATATTTTCCCTTCTACATCAGTCAAAAAAACCATCAGTCACAAAAACGGACTGTGTGGCCACTACCTTGTCGTCAGTCAGAAAGTATGTCCGTTGTGCACGGACGCACCGACGGCACAGAATGCGCTCGTTTGACCCTAGCCTAAGAGATCAGTGCATTTTTTCTACAAATTGAGCTAATAGAGTAAACTATTTGAGCTTCATCCAAAAAAATGCTTCCACGTTTTGCTTGACAAGGTTTTTGAATTACAGTTCGTTAAAAAGTCACATAAAAAGATAAATGAAATATATAAGTAACTAATAATAAGCAATTGTGTTTACACTGGCAACGTGTTGTAACTGAATAGTATCCCAAACCACTTCAGGGTGTGAATGGCCCCTCCATTGTTCTTAAATTAATTAGAACACTCTGAAATTGTTTACAGGTTTTGTAGCATTTGATAACAAGTTTAATTTAGGAGGTCAGTTTCCTTTCAGTGATTCAGTGAATTCCAGCATTGATTCATTTAATTACTAAGGGTAAAGATCCCGGCACACACAGATCAGATGATTTGACTCTTGAAACACAGAAATCCTTTTCTTAAACTGAACAGAATCCTGGCCGTTCAGTTTGATTAACAAATACACCATAGTACAAAATGTACAATGTATTTGGAGGATGAATAACAACATTGTTATTTATATTGTTAACTGATATCCATTAAAGGGATACACTGTAGGTTTAAGATGGTATCGGGGAGAAACTACGGCAAACTAGGCCTTGGCCTAGGGCAGGAGATTGAAGGTTCAATATATTTGAGGTGTGTGGCTGTATAATAGAGCTGCAAAGCAATAAAATCCCCTGAAACGAGTCTCTTAGGCTAGGGTCAGACTAACGCATTTTTCACGTTGTCCGTGAAAATGTGCGTTCGAAGAATGGACGTATTTTTTCACGGAATACGCAATAGCGGTCATACTATGCGCAGTTTCATCCGTGATTTTGTACGGATCATCAATAAAACACTTCTTGCATCTGGACGTTATGTTGGCCGGACATTAGCAGCGTCTGATGTCTCCAATTCACGCACACACGCCGCTAGCGGACGCAGCGCACTCTGTACGTCAGTACTAGTGGTTTAACGTTCTCGAAAAAATGCGTTCATTTTCCACTTGCGTTGCGCAGCCGGACTTTTGTGCGACCGTACTTCGTATATTGGCCGTCATTGCCCGTCATTTGCTGCTAGCACGGCCGTGATTAAGTGCGCCAGAACGCGCGTTCGCACTGCCTCAGTCTGACCCTAGCCTAAACTATACTTACTATTATTTTTTTATTACAATTTTTTATTAAGCGTCAACACATTCCTCGGCGCTGTATAAGGCCGGGTGCACACTAGACTAGATAAGACGTTTTTTGTAACGCACTAACGCGCGTTAAAAAAAAAAAACATCGTACCCGACGCTCGTCCACGCCCCCTTGCGTTATCTTCCATAGGAGGATAGCGGAGCACCCGTCGACGTGAATCCTAGCGTTCTAGAATGGCGATGCGCTAGGTTCGCGTCGACGGGTGCTCCGCTATCCTCCTATGGAAGATAACGCAAGGGGGGTAGACGAGTGTCGAGTACGAGGATTTTTTTTTTAACGCGCGTTAGTGCGTTACAAAAACGTCTAGTGTGCAGCCGGCCTAAAAGGCACAATGGTTAAAGACAATACAATTTTGCAATACAACAAAAAGGCAAGTCAATATTTCACCAACAGATACAGGAGGACATGAGGATCCTATTCCCCATGGGAATTTACAATCTAGATGGGGAAGGGTTGAGAAACAGAAGTTGAAGACTGCAGTGATTTATTTTTTTACTATTATCCTTTATTTATATAGCGCCAAAAATTCTGCTGCACTTTACACGATCAGTGTACAAGGAGTTGATACACTAGAATACAACACATGGATGATGACCTGATTCAGGGGGTCCCTGTTCCCATGGGAAATTAAAATCTATGAGAAGTACAAGTATTTCGTGAGGCAGGTGCATCCATATCGTTAGGTGTCTTGCCCAAGAACACTCTCTGGTGGCGTCTTCTGAGTGGGATCGAGTCGGATTTCCATCATTGTTGATCCGCGACCTGGTGGTTAGGTTGAACCCGCTACTCGTAAAGTCGAGACTTGTTTATACACAATTGTATTGGAGGGATGTGCTGAATGGTATTTTGACTTGCTGCTCCACGGTCGAAGGGTAGAGACGTTACCACTGTACTCCACGGCCAACATTGTTTGGTAGGCAAGTATGTACTGTTAGGTGTCTTGGCCAAGGACACTTAATGGAGAGGTACTCTGGCTGGGATTCAAACCTGGGTATCCACGGTTATAGAGCAGTGATGTTACCTCTACTCCATCCAGCCAGTAATGATGAGATGAGAGTGATGTTGGATTGGGGGAGAGTCTCCATAGGGTCGGCGCCTTACAAGAAAGGTCCTGCAATCTGGCACGTGAAGAGGTAATGATGGAGGATGCTGGGAACAGGTCATTGTTGGATCTTAGGGGCAGGCTGGGGTATATTTGGTGATTAATTAGGACAGGTAGTGGCGAGTGGTAATAGTGAGGGTTTTGTAGGTCAGGGTGAGTAATTTAAATTTAATTCTACTGTTGATGCAGAGCCAGTGAAGGGACTCCCCGAGAGGGGCAGCAGAGACAGCGTGACAGGTGAGCTAAACATTGTAAGATATCACTTGGGTTAAATAAGATAACGTGCTTTTGTTTGAAATTACATTTCTATTGACATTTCTATTGGCTCTTTATTGTTCAGTTCTATGATTTTGCTCCATATAGCTCCCAGACCTGAAGAAGAGAGGAATCCTCTCGAAAGCTTGTCTTTTAAATGTAACGTTAGTCCAATAAAAAAGGTATCACTATGTACTACTATACTCTGGTGATTTCTATTGACATAAATAGCTCCTGTAGTTTATGCATATATGACTTAATTTGCTGTTTATGTACATGTTCCTTTTAATTAGATATGGGCTGGGTGCGAGGGGTGGGGTGGCAGAATTTGGAGTGCCTAGGACATTACCATTGTGAATACGCCCCTGGCTCTACTGACACAGCAGGTTTTATAGGTGTCATTCAATGAATTCTTTCTGTATTGTCTTTGTCATTACATGTAGTGTCAGAACCTGGATCTGTGGACTGCAAAACTAAACCGTGTTGTTCATTAGGCTTCATAAAAACATTTACACATAAATGTGCCCTTTTCAGCCATATTAGAGGATCAAACAACTCTTTAAAACCCATTGCATACATTAACCTTGCAACATTAACATTTCACATATATTTAACATGGCATGGGAACTGTTGATCTTGATGCCATTAGAACCAACTTTTAGAAGGTGTAAAAACATACAGATCTGCAGGAAACAGAATTGTGACGGAGGCTTTAAAGAAAACTGGTCCTAAATTAGTTAATAGGTCATTTTCTGAAATCTTTTAATGGTTAAGCATACAAATAAGAATGTGCTCATAAAACCGGTTTCACAGCTCTGGTCTGCAGGGGACTTTTTTTGTTTATTCTTTATATTGTGATGTAAATTTGTACTTAAATTATGCAAAAAACACCTTTTTAGTAGACATGGCTGAATAACCAGGGAGGGTCATTGAAAGCAGCCAATTCAGTTTTTAATTCTAAAATGCTTGTAGGACACCAACATAAATGTTTCCAAACTGTACCCTCATTGATGTCATAAAGACATCAAATTGATCAAACACACCTAAACACTGTTGTCCTTTCTTCTATCATCCCTAGCCACATAATGGAACCTATTCCATAACTGATGATAAAATGGAGATGTTAAGCAGGAAACTCTGCGCCTGCAGATTGTCCCTTAGCATCTGCATTTTAAATTAATGTAAAACAAATTAACATCTGCACTCAACTATCAGACAGATTAGATTAGATAGAATATGTAGCTAGTATTTCACTAGTGCCCCTCCCCCCCATTACAAAGGCCTCTGACACCTAGACACTTACCTGTACTAATTTCCTTTTCACACAGAAACACACAGACCAAATTTCATTTCCACACTTGGCACACTTTAATTCAGCCCCTTTGCTGAACCGTTGTGAATTTTCGGCTGCAATTCTTCGGATTCAGGAGAATTCATTAAGGACATACCGGCACCACCATTGTGACATGTTAAAAGAACTAAACTGTCCGTCGCTGGAATCTAGACGCACCCTTCCAACCTGGTGTTTAAGAGCTTTTCTGGAAAGCTGCCACCCTACCTGAATAGTCTGCTTCCCCCGGCAGTTCCCTCATCCTATAACCTCTGATCCAGGACCAGCACCTTACTTGCAATACCACAATACAAAAAGAAAGTGGCTCAATCCTCATTTTCCTACAGAGCACCGCATTTATGGAATAACCTTCCAGACACCATCAAATCTTCCCCCAGTCTTAAAGGGACACTCTAACAAAAAATCACCCCCCCCCCCGTTTTTTAATCCTAACCTATCCCTATTCCCTTAATAAATTGTTATTTTTTGTTTTTGTGTTTGTAACTGTAATACTTACCCTAAAATCCTCTTGTTTCCAACGCTGTTTTTTTTTTTTTTATACTCACCTCCCTCCTCTTCCGCTCTCGTCCTTCTTCTATCCGACTTGCCTTCTGGTTTACGTGAGAAGCGCGCATGCGCGCCTCTCACGTAAGCCAGCCAATCGTCAGGCTTCCTCCCGGCTCCCTCTGAGGATTAGTGTTGCGCGCAAGAGGATGCGCGCAACACTAACCCTCAGAGGGAGCCGCCAGCTTCTGCAGTGAGTTGGAGACATCATCGCGCTGAAAGCGCGATGACGTCTCCTACTCGGCAAAAGTCGGCAGAAGCGGGAAATATGATTCCCGCTCTGCTGACTGACAGCTGGGAGGGCGGAGTAAAGTTCTCCGCCTCTCTCTGCTGTTTTCAGCATTTACAGCTGAACCGCTGAGCGGAGGGAGGGGGGACAGAGGGCAGCATACTCTGGGCATCATGACCACCTAAAATAGCTTAGGTGGTCATGTTGCCTAGAGTGTCCCTTTAAGTCACTCAAGAGCTCCTTACTAGCA